>WOUA01000068.1:0-171899 GCA_021397985.1 Sporothrix dimorphospora
CCCCCCCCCCCCCCCCCCCCCCCCCCCCCCCCCCCCCCCCCCCCCCCCCCCCCCCCCCCCCCCCCCCCCCCCCCCGAGGTGTTCGTGACTATCCGTGCCGTCTGGCCATGTTATATCGTGTCAATGTGTCCATGTAAAATATAATTATAACTGTATATACCTTTTCTGTTTCGAATGCAAACAACTCATCTCCAAGAGACCCTCATTAGTCGTATTAACACCTCGACCGCGGAATCTGAGAGCTGCCTTGGCTTGCATCAATCAAAGTCGAGTCGCCTCTCGGTGCTGTCGGAGATGATACTTTGTCTTGAGAGAAAGTCGAGATACTCCACAGCTCTCCTGTGGGCTGATGCTAGCTGCCTTTATTAGCTGCTTCGGGGCATGGCGTTGCAAACCCGCGCGTCTCATTGGCCAGCCGCACCTGCCCCAGCACGTGTAAAGTATCTTGCGCAGAACTGGGTACGCGGCCCTGCGTAATACACGCGACAAATGGGGGCGGAAAATATGCTGCAAAAGGCCCCAAGACAGCAGGAGCAACCTGCGCCGCCACTGCCGTATTCTCAGCGCATCCCCATGCCTCCCGCGTTCCCCACTTTTTGGCATAATGGGCGACGTTCTGGCAACTTTAGGCGTGTCATCTCTCCTTTCTAGGGGGTGACATTCCCGCTGCCGTCCCTTCTTTTGTCCGTTTTTTTTTGCTCCTCGACTGCATCGACTTCAAACCCCCCTTGGGACGAGCCGACGACACATACCACGTTCCAGCACGCTGGCCGACGTGTAGATTTCTTCGATTCGACCATTCGCCCTGCTTTTCGCAGCTTCCGGCCTCGTTCGCCATCCCATCAACCTGCCCCGAGCCATCCGACTCGGCCATCGTCGACTTTTGGAGATCTGTCGATTTGGCCGTTCTGCATCACCAACGAATTTCTTTCTTCCCTCCACTCGCGACGTCCATCATGTCGCTGCGGACCTTTGGCCTGTCGGCCTCCGTGGCCCTTGCGGCGCTCGCTCTGGCGCTTCCGGCGGCCGCCCACGAGCACGGCGAAGACAAGATCCCCGAGGGACAGACAATATCAGTAGAACCAATTGTGCGTGGCCGCAAGGTGTCTTGACTGTGATGGGCACATTTACTACGGAACACATGCTAACTCGCTCGCAGGACGCTACATTATGGGTGCACATCCTACTCATGACCTTTACCTGGGGCATCCTCTTTCCCTTTGGCATGGTCCTCGGTGTATGTTTGCCCCCTCCCGTCTCTGTCTTTTCATGACAACGTTCCCTCTTTGTGCTCTTGCTGACATCTCGCCTCTCCCGCCCTCCAGATCATCAAGTCCCGCTGGCACGTCCCTGTCCAGGTCACCTCGACCGCCCTCGCCATCCTCGGCTACGTCCTCGGCCACATGCACAAGGGCCGCCAGTTTAACGGCAACAACGTCCACGCCAAGTTCGCGACACCCCTCTTCTTCATGCTCATTGCCCAGGTCACTCTCGGCATCTACCTGCGCCTCCACCTCGAGCGCGGCTTCCAGGGCCGCATCCGCCCTATCTTCCGCATTGCCCACGGCGTCCTGGGCAAGACCTTCCCCGTGCTCGCCTGGGTCCAGATGGTCTTTGGCGGCATCACCGCCCTCGGCTTTTGCCAGGGCGACCATGTCGGCCAGTGCGCCGCCCACTTCATCATGGGCGGCGCCTTTATCGCCTACGGCATCCTGCTGACCATTCTGCTGCTGGTCGGCCAGGTCTGGCTCAAGCGCACCGGTCGCTCGCCCGAGTTCTTTGACAGCTGCGTCATTGCCGCCTGGGGCTGCGTCAACACGTTCACGGAGCACCGCTGGGGCACGGCCTGGGTCAGGAACGACTGGCAGCACACAACCATGGGCGTCATCTGGTGGAGCGCGGGCCTGGCGGGCGTGTGGCTGAGCCGCGGCCGCGACGGGCGCCCGCAGCGCAATTTTATCCCGGGTTTCGTCATCCTCATCACCGGCTGGGCCATGTCGGCGCACCCGCAGGAGCTGATGATCAGCGCCGCGACGCACGCCATGTTTGGCTACACGCTCATGGCGGCCGGCCTGACGCGCATCATCGAGGTGGCCTTTATTGTACGCGACAAGAACGGCATTTCCAACGACAGCACCGAATCCAGCAGCTTCCAGTTCATTCCGGTTTTCGTGAGTACCATTCGTCCGCCTCTGTACAGTTGTTCCCTGCTAACCCTCCTCAGCTCCTCTACGCTGCTGGCTTTCTGTTCATGGGCGCCACGGAGGAGCAGATGCTGCTCGTTGCCGGCTCCGGTATTGACCACGTCGCGTACATTTTGATCCTCTACAGCCTCGCGTTCCTCATGTTCCTCTTTGTGAACATGCTCATCAGTTTGTACGACCGCACCGCCAACGCCGAGCTGCTAGCCGCCAAGAACAAGCAGCGCCAGTCCGCCGAGGCCGCTGAGTCCGCCGCCGTCCGCCTCAACGGCACTGCCCGCACCGAGAACCGCCAGGTGCACGACGCCGAGGAGTTTGAGCTGGGCGAGCTGATGAGCGAGGACGAGGAGGACGAGGAGCAGTCAGCACGCCGGACACTGCTCAAGCAGGAAGGCCTAGGCCATGACGACGAGGAGGCCGGGACGACGCTGATGAACGGCAACGGCCAGGCGCACCACTCATAAAAGTGTAAGCCGTTGTGCCTTGTTTTCCTTGCGACCCTGCAGTCCCTTCCGTTACGTCTTTATTTTCGGAACACGGGCAGGCAGGAATCCATTGCGCTTCATTCTGTTCCTTGCTGTTTATATTTTCTTCTCTTTTCTTTTCCTCTTCGCTCTTTTTCTTTTCGTTTCCCTCTCTTCTGTTGTGTATATCTCATGTCTTTGCTTTTTGTTTCTTCTTACTTTTTTAATTACCGGCATATAAAGTGTGAAAAAAGGAGTTTTCCGGGTTTCAGCTTATAGGGGACGGGGTTTTGGAAATGACAAACTGCTTTTTTGACCAGAACGGATCTTAATGTCTTTCCTTGGTGCCTACTTTTTACGTCGTTATTATTATTGCAACAATGCTCCCTTGACCAAGTTTCAGAACGCTTGAGTGGCGACTGCCACGGACCGCATTTTCGAGTCATGTCTCGCATTTCTTTCTTTCACGTTATTTTTTATGCTACGTGAATTTGATGTTCTTAACGTACAGTTATTTTACTTTTAAAATGAAAATGAAAATGAATGTGTATAATTTTTTTTAAATAGGTGAATAATCGTCACAGAAAGACATATTTTTAAAGAATGAAAATCCCTTAAATAGAAAAGAAAAATACCAGGTAACGTGGCAAAAATAAATGAATAAAATGATAGAACTAAGTGTACTCCTTAAACTCCCCAGATTATGCAAGAAGACGCATATGAAGAGCAGGGAGGGCAAAATTGACGCAAATAACAAGACGAACACGAGGGAGTATCGAACCGGAGAGAAAACAAAGTAGACACAAAAACGATCCAATACACCAAACCCATTTTAACCAGGAAACCCAAATAACCAGATGACCAAAAATATCAGGCACCGGAGAACCGACCGTTTGCAGGATGACAACCAGAGGAAGATTAACACCAGAATGAGACCAGAGAAGAGACGCAGTAGAAAGAAGAAATGAAATAGGAAAGGAGAGAAATAGAGGCAGGCTGCAATGTCATACTAATGACTTGATGCCGGTGGCAATCTCCGTGGATAGTGGCCGGCTGTCCTCTGTGCGGTCCCGATTTACGGATGAGACTGTCACGGGTGCTGTGACCCAATTGGGCGCGCCTCTTGTTGATGATGTTGTTGTTGTTGTGGAAGTAGTAGTAGTTCTGGCAGCAGGAGATGCTGCTGTCGTCTTCGACGGCTTCTTTGTTCTTGAGACGGCTGCCCGTATTCTGCCCAGTGTGCTGGCGTTGCTATTGCTGTTGCTGTTGTTGTTGTTGACGTTGTTGATATTTAAATTGTTGCCCAGATTGCTGTTGCTGAGACTGCTCATGTTCCAGTTGCCCGTGTTGAGCTCGATCTCGGCCTCGGACTGCGGTGCGTTGGACATTTTGTCATCGCGCAGCAGGGCGCGCAGGATGGGAATGGACGCGGCGATGATGGTGATGGCGCTCTCGGCCACACCCCAAATAACGAGCTGGACAGTGTCGCCTAGAGGGTTAACGATGCACATATTCTATTATTTTTTCGGGTGAGGACGACTTACCTGGATCTGAGTCGGTGAGCGAGCTGACTTTGGACACTTTGATGAGCGAGGCCACACCGGCAAAGACGCCCATGCTCATGGCAAAGAGCACGCCCAGCTTCTCCTTGCGGTTCATGGACATACCCCAAATGATCTTCCAGGGGAAGACGGCCAAACAGATATCCATGGCGCCCGAATAGGCCGTCGAAAAGGTGTTATACGTCGTCACGACATCGGCCGGCCAGCACTGTCCCGCAATGGACGAGTCAAAGAGCTTTTGCACGGGCATGCAGCGGATCCACTGGAAGATGGCGCTCATGCCCAGGACCACGTTGACGGACATGATGATAAACCAGATGGCCCAGCGCATCCAACCCGTGGAGATGCGCAACACCGTCATGGCAAAGGACGTCTTGCTCCAGACGGCGGCCAGGATGCTAAAAAAGCCGGCAAAGGTTGCGACGACATTGAGCGGGTAAAAACTGTCCGACTCAATGTCCCACAGGTGCTTGCCGTAGCCAAATGTGGTGGCGGCGGTGGTGAAGCCCGAGGCGAGGCCGAGACAGATCCACGAGGTGACGAGAACATAGTCGTCCCACCAGAGCCCGCGGCCGCGCAGGAACTTGCAGTAGATGCGCAGGCTCAGAAAGCCCAAGGACAGGCCGGTCAAGAGCCAGATGGTGAAGTTGAGCTGGGGCGCCTGGTTGTCGTGCGGCAGGTCGGCGGCGGGGATGGTGGTGGTGGTGGCCTGCCGCGGGCGTGGCCGGGACGCCGCGGCGGGTGTTGTGTAAAAGGACTCGTAAAAGGCCTCCATTGTGTGGTGATGGTGGTGGTGAGTTCGAAAAACAATAATGTACTGGCGATGTTGTTGTGTCGATACCGCGTCGAGTCTGTCGTAAGACACGCTGAGTAAAGTCTTTGCTTCACATCGACAGATGGTGTGTTCTCCTTGGCTGGTCTGGTTATTGTTCTTTCTTTTGATGTCGTAATGTTCTCGCCTGGAGACGTGGTGTAAAGAGTCGTGACGTGGAGAAGAAAAGAGAGAGAGAGAGAGAGAAAAGAAAGAGAGGAAGAGAAGAAGAGAGGAACGGAGAAAAAGAGGAGAAAGAGGAAAGGGAAAGATGGGGAGCGAAAGAGACGGACGTGGAAAAAGAGAAAAAAAAGGGAGAAGAGACTCAGAGTCAAAGTCAAGGACGCTAAACAAGACAGGAAAAGTTGTGAGAGAGCCAGAAATCGACCAACGACGGGACCGGCTCACGATGACCACGGGATAATGATGAGTTTATACATGACCGGATAGCTGGCACCTGGATATGCCGTCGCAGGGGTCTACCCTGGTCGAGGAGATGTCGAGAGGGGGTGGTGAGAGACGAAGACGACGTATTGTCAAGTGGACGTGCGTCGAGACGACTCGAAAGTTCGTGCGAGGGAGAGCGAGAGCAAGAGAAAGAAAGAAGGAAAGACGAGGAGGGGCGAAAGAGGGCACGGAAGCAAAAGCCTGTTGTCGATCCCGGGGAAACGCAGCTACAAAAACCAGAGTTTCCACCGAGTTGGAGAGACAGCCTCCTTTCTCATCCAAGAGTGGAGACAAGTTGGGACAAAAGAAAGGGAGAAGGCGACGTGAGTGGCGAGAGACAGGAGACGAGAAGATGATAAAAGGAGGGAAGCACACAGATCGCACCGGGATGGTGTGACAAGACGAACAGATAGGAGTCGTCAAGCGTTCGGCAAGGGATCTTGGCTAGGACCTGACAGACAGGGCTGTGTTTGCAAAGAAGAGTAGCAACGTCAATGTGTCGTCAACAAGCTGGACGCCGAAATCGTGCTTTCCCTGGAGTCAAAGGATGCCGCAGTGTTGGGTAAGAGTGGTGACTATGCTTTGTTGCAGTTTGCAGTCTCTGGTGCGGATGTGTATGGTGTGGGTACGGAGCACGGAGTGCATGTCAGGAATTAGTTCTGAAAGAAGGTAAAGTGTACAGAAAGGTCTTTGAGCGGTCAAAGTGCGATGCTACGTTCAGTGAACGAAAAAGAAAGAAAAACAGTGTAACGCTATGATGCCCGGCATATGGGAAGAAAATGCAATGATGGGAGGGGTAGGTGAAAAAGAGGGAAAGAAAGACAAGGTATGAAGAGACAAAAAGAAAAGAAAGTCCGAAAAAGAACTGGGGACGACAGACGACAGCAATTCGTTTTACCGAGCACACCACAGACAGGCAGTGGACGATTACAATACAATTACACATAGAAATGCGCCCGACTCGTCCTCGAGCGTATTGGCTCGACGTGGTGCATTGCGGCAGGTCCGTCGATCAGTTGGACGATTGTGTCTCGCAATGCGTGGAAACCCCGGGTTTTGTGTCTTGATGGGACAGTCGGGGACCAAGGAGGGAGGGCAGAGGGAAAACGAGGGGGCGGCAGAGGGCAGTATGAAGTGCACGAAAGAAAATTAACGTGAAGAACAAAATAAGAAACATACAAAATAAATGAATATGATGGACAGGATGCGAGCACCAATTTGCTCTGACATATATGACAAATTGTAGATACCCGTCTGATGATCGACAGGCAGTGCAAGAAGGAAGAAGTCGGATAAGAAGCAACGAGAAGGGCAAAGAAGACATAGGCAAATGCACACGAGACGCAAAACTCTAGAATCCAGGAATCCGCCTCGTTGCAAAAATAAAAACAGGCAGGAAAGATGAAAACGTCGTCAAGGTGATCACAAAAAGAAATGCGAGACGGACAAAATAGGACACTAAAGAGACACACTCGCCTCCCGTTCCCCGTATTTCGTACCCCGTACGCCTCCAAAACACGCTGCCGTTTTCTGCACGCAACATAACTGATCGTCTGCGACGCCGCAATGTTTTGGCAGTCGTCTTGGCATCTTCCCAGGAAATGGGGGAGACTAATACGACGTGGAAAGGAGGGTAGGAGGTGTATGTCGTACGGAACACTACTTTTACTCTTTCGCTGTTATGACGAGAGGAGGCGTAGCAAGGCCGAATGGTGGCCAGCACCCTTTTCCACCTACGATGTACGACATACAAAATGATGAAATAAAACACTGGCAACGTCGAAAGGCGCAGGACATGTGTGTGCGCGCCCTGAGAATCTGAAACGTCGTGTATGAGAGGATGCACATCTTGCGACTTACACGGACGGAGATCCTGTCTTTTCTGTGAGGGGTGAGATAATGTGGGGACGGGCCGCTGGAGGCAGCGAGAGAGGGACCTGCCAGGGGATCGGCTAGAGCCGCATGAGAGGCCGCTTGGGCGCTGCTTGTGGGGCCTTTTTGAGAGTCTGGGCCTTGGCGGGTGTGGCTTGCGTCTGTGGCGTTTGAAGTTTTGTTAGTGGGAAAATTTTCTTCAATGGGCGAACGAGAAAGGGCAGCGACGTCCATCCTCACCGCAGCCGATGGATGCACTTCTCAATACTCAACTCACCCCTTTCAACTCACACTCACTCTGATCGCTCGCCTCCGGCTTTTCTGTTCACTCTACGCACAGACTCGTGCTTTTGTACCCGGTCGTTTTCTCTTCCCTCTACTCTTTATTCCATTGCTGGCCCCTTCCCTCCCCCGCCTCCTCTCCATTTCATACAGAACTTGTTTTGAACATCAAACAGTTCCACCTTCACCAAGTTCTCTCCTTCCCTACTCTTTTCTCTCTTCCACCTCCCCGTTCCTCACAATGCCTTCCGTCAAGAACCCCAACAAGCAGTCCCGCAACCGCATGGCCGCCCGCGCCGCGACCAAGCGCAAGCAGCAGAAGAAGCACTCTGCCGACGGCCGCCACAAGGAGGACCGTGTTGCCAAGGCCGACACCAAGCGCGGCGCCCGCCCTGGTCTACTGCCTACGAGCGGACCCCGCGCGCCGCTCAGCGGCAAGAAGCAGAAGAAGGTCCTCCAGCGCATGACCTTGGCCCTGAAGCGCAAGATGGAGGCCAACGGCGGGCGCCTACCGGATGACGTTATGGCGGGTACGTAGAGATGCTCACCTTATCTCGTGTTGTTCGCTTATCTACACAAGATTCGTTCACTAACTCCATCACAGACGCAAACCTGTCCGCTCCGGCAGAGGCAGTGGCTACCGAGGAGATGGCGGATGTGGATATCCAGTGAGGTCGTCTTACGCCACTGTGATTTCTATCTGGCCATGCCCGTGATGATATCTCTTTTCTTTACGCGGCGTTCTCTTTATTTTGCACGATTACCACCGGGAGTTATCAGCGGTCTCCATTTTTGACATTTTTTTCTTCCTTTCTTCCACCTTTCTTCTTCATCGGATCGTTATTGTCTTTTCATCGGTTCAAGACATATGGAGGCGCTCGAGGCTTCACCCGAATTCTAGTTTCCTAGAAAGGAGGCTCGCTCCCATCACTGCATATGCGAAGCCTTCGCAACCGGTTCTACAAGTCGCATCATTTATCCATCAACGTTCCTTCGGTGTCACTATCCGGCTATCCGACAAGTGGCTGCCTCAAAGCAGCTTGCTGGTTCTCTCCCTTTGTAGGAGCGCTTGACACACGCAGATTGCCGCATACGTGGAGAATACAGTCGCATGTGGTATGTTGTGTGTTATTACATGATGTTCGCAGCTATGCCGTATCGCACAGGGCCGTGGTTTTACATGCGAAAGGGCAAAGAGCCACAGGCATCCGCACTAGATTGTGTTGACTTCTCTACGCGCTACATCAGGATCGTGGAGGAGTTCTACAGGAGGCGTGGTGCCAGATACTGTGGGCGGGGAGGATCGAGGTACAGCACACCATTATTGGTGACGAGTCAAAGCTGGGGCCGTAATACGAGAAGAAGAAGAACTTCGGATGCAAGAATAGAACATACTCATGCAGCAATGCACATGAAGCAATGCTTGATCACTCACCTGCACATATATGATATTTTGACTGTGAAGACGCGCCATGGCCTATCGACTATCAGCTTGGCATTGTTTAGGTACACTATGGCGATGACCTGGCAAGCCGGCTAGGCGAGACGCAAAAGAATTGTCCTCCTCAACTTCCATGGTCTTAGTTCTAATCATTGCATCCGTTGGGATCTCTACAGCTTGATCACCATAGTCTACAGACGAGAGCCAACATTGCCCGCTCTCCTCGTCTGCTAAACTGTGCAAACAACTAGATAGTATCCACCAACTGTAGAAATATTCCATATAGGGTGGTTCGTTTTGCAAGTATTGCACTTATTTGACGCAAAGAAGACATAAGAGAAGACTGCATTGGTCTACACCAGCGCATCCTCACACCGTATAACAATAGACATGTGATATAACTACAGAGATAGCGACCATGCGCGATAACTCCGTATCAATATTGACATCTGGATATGCTTGATTCCGCTGACACTTCACAGCCAGACTCCAAGAAGCTGAGAGACACCTAGTATTAAAGAGACATCGACTCGTTTGTTGGCACTTATTTGCCTCATTTCTTACACCGAGTTTGTGCCATTGAACTCCATAAGGAGCCGGCCTTGTTATGTAGGTTCACCATAAGATACTGGATGACAAGAATGTCGCCTACCGTTCATGGCCGTCCGACTACGAATATTTGACAGCAAGCACGAGGTATATTTTTCTCCAATAAAAGGTTAAAGTTGGTGAACCAGTTCTAGTAGCGTAAACAGGAAACATCCACCGTCTCACAGCCTCGAACTTACCAAGTCATTGCTGAAATGGCGGAGGTTGCATTTCCTCGGGCGCGTCCTATTGAAACCCTTGGGATACTACGTATTTCCAAGTTGTTTAATTAGAATACAAGTACGACAGTAACGGTCAACAAGGTTTGCCGGGGTATGGTGATCATGGGCGATCCCTGAAGAATATAAATAAGACGGAGGCCAAATTTTAACACAGAGACAGTGAACCCACGGCTACGTCGTAGTTGTGAGCAAACCACCACTCGACGTCCAGAGAACAGTCGCATAACAGAGAGAAAATGATAGGAGCCAGAAAAGACAGAAACGAAACGGGGCTAGGGAACGGGGTGTATCCCGTCCCCGGGAGCAGGGAAAACAAGGTTCGGCCTTAGTTGTGTTAAAATGACGAACAGGACTACGGGAAGATAAAGGGCGAAAAGGGAAGACAGCGGATACAACAGGCGCGGGCATCAAAGAGAATCATGTGTGACTGCAAAGGGCTCATTGAACTAATAAACCGTGCAGTGCTCCGAACCAAGGACGCTGCTGGGCACTTGGGCACAGTCCTAAGCACGGAGCACTCGTATTGCCGTGCTTTTGTCGTTTTCTTTCCCGGTAATTACGACGTAAAACAATGTGGCTTGCTAGGACTGTTGGACTGCTGGGAGCTGTGCCGTCTTGGTGACAAGTGAAATGAGGTATGGAGGAAAAATACAAACTACGGAGAGAGAAAGGACCTCTATCTCGCTCGGTATTATTTTTCAGCCTCATTACCCCGAGAGATGTGATTTCATTGTCCATTTCTGTCCTGTCGGCGACGCTCCCTTGGTGCGGCATCCTAGCCGAGTAAACATTACGCTTTTCTTTCTGCTCCCCAAACCGGGTTTGCCTGTCCTGCAGTCCGCTCCTTTCTCCTTTGCTCACATTGTTCACTTCGCTTGTGTCTGGGTCTATCCCCAATTGTCCTTTTTCACACCGGTCGCGACGTCCGAGGCCCCGCTGAAAATATTCTTGCGTAAGGGCATTCTGAATGGTTGTTGCACATCCTGAACGTCGACACTTGCACGCACTTTCAGGGAATCTCAACACTCCCCTCACGCATCATGTCTCGCGCTCTCCTCTCCCCAGGCGCGAAGCGAAGAACGCGCCGTAAAAAAGGGTGTGTCAGAGCCACAGAAACCCAGTCTCCCCTTTTGCACAGAGAGCGCCACCGGATATGCTTCCCCGCTGGCCCATGCTGTTTCTCAATGTGACGTGCGCACGGATCTCATTTCATCTCTCTTTTGACAGAGGAGGTGGCGTTCGGTCGGATTTCTTGGTGTGCATTCTTTTGGTCTTTTCTTTTTGACATGTATTTACAAGTAATTAGTGAATGCTCACGCCCTGCACCTTGCGCGCAGGCCAGGCGTTGCATACGACGTACGACGTCCACTTCCTTCCTACAGCGGTACGGGCCTTTCAAACGGACAACACGACAGAGACCAGTAGGCCGCAGAGTTGGCGAGTCGCCGAACGGACTTGTCTTCCTCTTCTGGCCGGTCATTGGCCGGAAAGCTTGTTTTTTTTTTGTCAGAGTCTGTGCTTCTCCGAAGAAGTAGTACCATCGTAGGATGGTGAGGATCGTCTCGGCTCTCGTTTTGCGCCCTTTAAGAGTCTCTTTGTTGATACAACGTGGGGCGTTTAACTTTTTTTTGACGATCGAGACTATGGGATGTTGAAGAACGGCACGTCAAGAAGAAGAAAGAAGAAAAGGAAATGCAGAGAAAGGAAGAAAAGCTCCTTTTCTCCGTCCTGCAGTGTTCAGAAACACGCTGTGCCGCAAGAGCTGAAAGGAACAGGGTGTATGACAGTGTGAACGGCAACCCAACGACGACTCCACAAAGACAGATCTGTTATGAAATAACGAGAGAAGAGGAGACGCTGTATCTTCCATTCTGGAGCTGCTTTCTCTTTGTAAAGGGGAGGTCCATCAGGGACAAAGAAAGGAAAAGACACTTCGTCGGTTCTCAACAGCAGATCGTCTCTCGCGTATTCAGTCCCCTGCAGCCATCCATGCACAAGACACAAAGCCTGCATATGCAAATGGATGCAGGTGTTTGCTACTTCTACATATGCAGGGGTGCTCAGGCCTCTTTTTTTTTTTTTTGCCTCCCATTTTCTCTCCCTTTCCCCTCGAAGGATTACACTGCCGGATGCGCTGCAGCACGGCAGCACATACGGCAGTGAAATGTCATTCGTGCATTTCGCCTGAATTTCGCACAGTCCCTGGGTCGCCTGTTTTCAATTCACACTGTCAAAGACTGCCAGTCTCGCCAGTGTCTGACCCCTGTCAAACCGGTCAAAAAGGACCCGCACACGTCTTGACCGGTGTTCCACTCATTGTCTCTCCTCTTGACAGACCTTGACTGGCCAAGACAGGCCTTGTTTGCGCTCTCTGCGACGTCAACGTCCGAGCACCACCACGACACCAAGAGCATCCAAGGCTCACTTGGTCTGAGCACACGGAAGACGGACCAACGAGCCCAGCCGGCCAGCCAGCGTGAGAGAACGGGGCTGTGGAGACCACGGTGACAGAGCTGATCCTGGATCGAGGATGTCGGGCAGGCAAATGGCAAGCCCTGGCCGAATGAAAGTTCAACTTGACTTCCCTTTAATACGGAGGACATGCCGTTTTGGGCAGACCCTTTAAAGCACCCGACAGAGCAGAGAGCATAATTGTCAACGACAAACAAAAGAAGAAAAAAAACAGTTCACGGCCACGAGATGGACGATACGCACAAACAAACCACTCTCGTCGGGGGCATGCAAGGGTGGCAAGAGTGCATCGGTGAAGTTTGTCCCAGACCCTGTCGGTGTATTTTGGGAAGGTAATGAGAACAACCCTGCCACGAATCAGCACGAACTTGTCCTTTTTCTCGGCCAGACTCCGCCTGTTTCTTGTCTCCATGTCCGTTGTCCTTTCTTGAAATGGGAAGGGGATCGCCGTTCCCTCCGAGCCAGGTCGTTGGCCTCTTTGTCTCCATGTTCCTCCTCTCCCCCGCGTCCTTTGCAAATGGATACCACTTGTGTGCATCGTCTTAGCACGCCGTCTATTCCGTTTAAACAATACAGGGGGAGGGCTGGTGGAGAGTAGGGCTACGATAGTCAGGACGACTCGAAACATGGTCCACAGTCTTTGGTAAAGACAGACTCGTCTTTCCCTCCTTCCCTCTTACCCTCTCTGCACCTGCCCCGATATGGCCAAGGCCGGGCCGTGGACCGTCCGTCACCGGGCGCAACATGCACAGCTTTCCCTCTTAGGAGACGATGTGGCGGACGAGAACATGTGCGCTACCGTAACCGAGCTCTCCATGAAAAATGAAAAGAGGTAGAAAATTCAAAAGGGCTTTGGTCTTGACCTCGCTTGACTCAACTAGACTGGCCCTGGGCGGGAAGAGGCACTTTTCGGTGCTAGCTCCGGCTTATTAGTGTCTTCGGCGAGGGAAAGAAGAGAACAGGATAAAGAGAAAACAGTCAGAATACTCAAAAGATCAAAATAAAATGCCAAAAAAAAAAAATCAAATCGAGGGTCAGAAAATGTAGGTCAATAGCAAGGCCATATCGACTCATGCCACATCCCTCCACATCGTAGACTGCCCTCTCCTCTGACCAACAGTCTGTCCTCCCACTAGGAACGACAAAACCGAAGAACTTGAGGAACGGTTTCCCCAGACCGAGTTGGTGGAGACGCCCTTCTGCGCCCTTGTTTATGTCTGCCCTGTACACCCCTGTCTTCTCCACACAGGATGTTTCCTACCCCGGTCTTTGGACGCGGGGCTTTGATGATTGCTGACGGTTAATGTTTCTTTATTGCAGGCACTTGTACAAGTATTTTTGTCTCTATCCTTTGCGCCCCTAGGACGTGTTGGGCTTCCTCCGCCTTTGCGTTTGTGTTCTGAATTTGTTCATTTGCATGAGCGTCCCCTACTTCTCTACCCATAAGGCAAAGCGTTTAGTCGCCGTATTACCTCGTATCTTACGCACAAGACATGCCTGCGTAAAGGCAGGCCCTTTGTCTTTCAACCCGGCAGGGATGTCCACCGTTCGTCGTTCCCCTGTTCCCCCTTGTGCATACGACGCTGCACCACACCCACGAACAAGATGGAGTCGTTCTCGCCGTTGCAGCACAACAAGACGAAAGTACGGGGTACTTTCTGTCCCTGTATCTGCCAAGTGGTCCTTGAGATCTTTGACGTTCCTGCCTCGACGTCCCTCGAGACTCAATGTAACCGTAGACAATCAACACGAGTGCGTCTGCCATCCTCTTCGAATTCTCTATTTCCCGACCTCCGACGTTCACGACCGTGTTTTTTCTCTCTTTTCTCTTCCTCCACAGCCTCTCTCGATGCTCTCTATTCTCTCCACTCTCCATAGCCCCCGCCCTCTTACGCCCACGGACCGTTCCGTAGATGTTTAATAACCATAGGTCTCCCCTTTTGATCCTGTCACGTCTCCTCATTCTTTTCTGACTGTCATTCCCCCCCTTGTCTCTCTTGGCTACTGCCTCTTACATTTATTCTCTTCACTTTCTTCTTTTTCTACTTCTGTGAGCCACTTGTGTGAGCCCACATTATTCCTTGTTGTTCACGCTCTTCCGTCATCAAAGCATCACCAGCCGCTGTCCACTTCGACAATCCAACGGCCTGACAACTGACTCGACGCGGTGAAACAGAACCACGCTCTCCTCGACGGCCGCACGGCACCCAATTCGACGTGTCGTTTCGTTTCTCGCCGTGATCGACGACTCTACCAAGTTCACCAACCAAGTTCGCCAACCAAGTTCGCCAACCAAGTTCGCCCTACGTCTCACCTTCTTTCTCTCGCCTTCCTTCTCTCAGCATGTCGTCCACAAGCATCGAGACCCGCGGGCCGTACATCAACGCGTCCATCTGGACGCTGCAGGGCCTCGCGGGCTTATTTCTCGGCCTCCGCATCTACTGCAAACTGTTCCGCCACCGCGGCCTCTGGTTCGACGATTATTTCCTGATTGCCGCCTGGATCTTGTTGGCCGTCAGCGCCTCGGCCACCAGCAGAGATGTCGCTCTGGGGTTCGGCCACCACTTTGTCGACTTCAACCCGGAGAACTTGGAAAAATATGGCATCTACAGTTTGCTATCAGGTTTCTTTTCCATCCTATCGGCCGTCTGCAGCAAGACGTCCTTTGCCATTACGCTACTGCGTCTGACGGACGGTTGGATGAAGCGAATCATCTGGGTGATTATCGTGTCGATGAACATCCTGATGCCACTGAGTGCGCTGTTCCTGTTTGTCTCGTGCAACCCGCCCGCCAAGACCTGGAAGCCCGAGCTGCCAGGCAAGTGCTGGCCGTCCAACGTGTCGGTCATCTACGGCATTGTCGTCGGCGCCTACTCGTCGAGTTGCGATTTGGCGCTGGCGCTGCTGCCCTGGCGCATCCTCATGCGCTTCCGCATGTACCGCCGCGAAAAGATTGGTGTTGCCCTGGCCATGTCCATGGGTGTTTTGTGAGTCACCCCCGCGTGCTTCCCTACGTGACTGAAATTGAAGTCCTCCCCGTTTTCATCTGCTAACGTGCTCCGTGTAGTGCCTGCGCGACTGGCATCGCCAAGTGCGTCATGCTGCCCCTGCTCGGCAGCCCCGACTTCACCTACGACGGCGCCCCCTTTGTCGTCTGGGGCTTCGCCGAGTGCGCCGTCTCCATCATGGCCGCCTCCATCCCCGCCCTGCGCGCCCTCGTCAACGAGGTCCGCGGCACCCCCGCGTTCATCCAGCGCATGGTGCCGTCGCTGCGCCTATCGCCGATCGCTGCCGCCGCCTCGAAGCGGCCCGACGAGGATGGAAGCCACGCCACCACCGTGTCAGTGTCGCCCGGGCTGGACCTGGAGAGCGGTGGCGATGTGGCGCCGCCGCCTTACGACATCCGCGGTGGCGGGTCAGCGGGGCTGTCGCTGCCGTCGCCGACAGCATCTGCATCTGCATCGGCGTCGGCGTCGGCGTCGTCGTCGACGTCGACGTCAGGCGCCTCCCTACCTAAGAGCCAAAACGAAAAGTCTATTCTGGCTAAGTCGGGCTTGTCCAATGCCGAGGTGGTCGTGACCGAGACGACCGAGGCGGGCGACCCCGTCGGCGAGCACGACGTTGAAATGAATACGCGGCGCCACTCGTACAACATGCAGAATGTGTCTTGAGTCGTCGGTGTCACTCTTCTTTTTCCCTTTATTTTTATTATCTTGTCGTTTTCATATCAGCAGGCAACACTGGGCTAGGATTTTTCTTTTATTCGTCATTCTTTTGCGGGACACAACGGTTTACTTCTATTCTAATTGGCATGGGCATTTTCCTTTTTCTTGTATATGACATTTATGTAGTCTATTTTTGGGTATGTTCCCTTCTCTTGTCATTGTTACAGAGAAGAGGGACCGGACGACCACAGCGAACTGACTTGTGTGAGCCAGGAAACGAAAGGAAAAGCGGTCAGCGAGCATGGATTTTGGATTATTTATTGTTGGGATTTTACTGTGCCGATATGCGTCATGGAGGCCACAACTTTTTTCTTTGCAGTTTTCTATCGTATCTTGGTACCTGTCTTATAATTTTCGATATCACGAAAGCGTTATACGAAGCATTCATTACTCCGTACAATCTCCATTTTGCATGCATGTTTGACATGCATGTCTATGACTTGCGTACTCCTGTCTTATCCAAAATAAAGTCTTACCAACCTCTCATCCAAAACTCTTCTATCTATCTGTATGTTGTACAACGCCGTTAGCTGACGGCAGACTCAACGAAAACTCAAATCTGCCTCCATCTCCCACTTCGTCTTCTATCATTATATTATCATAACATAGATATTACAACGACTCGGCCAGGTCCTTGAGCCATGTTGTGACCGTCTCGGCCACCTCTTCGCCATGTCCTTAAGAAGTCAGTGGTGAGAACTCCTAATATAAGAGCAGGTGCTCTAGCGAACTTACTGATGCAAAAGTCGTGCGGCCAGCCGCGCTCGTCGAGCACAATCTCCGCCCGGCTCGACGTGTGCGCATTCCGCCGCGCAATGAAGTCGTCGCGCACGTCGTTGGCCACCCAGTGGTCGTCTTCGCCGAAAAGAATGACGAATTTGGGCCGCTCGTGCTTGCTGCTATCCTTTTCATCTCCCTCGCCCGACGCCGCCACCTCCCACAACTCGTCCTCCCACTCGTCCGGCCCGATGTGCCGCAGCTCGTCCCGCCCCAGGAACAGCGCCTGCCGCACACCGCCGCGGCTCGTCAGGAACCTCAGCGTGACGGCAGCCGCGTGCGATGGGAAGCGCAGCACGTACCGCACGACGGCCGTCAGCACCCACATGGGCAGTAGCCACCAGACCACGGCCTGGGCGAGCACGTCGGCCCACGGCGACACGACAGGTGTTGTGAGGAGAATGCGTTCGAGTTTCTGGCCGCGCGGCGACCGGGCCAAATGGGTCAGCGTAGCGAACAGAAGAACGCCGAGACGGAGGTTCAGGTGGTCGGTGCTACCGAGGGGGATCACCGCGCCGGCCTCGTCTTTGAGTGTCTTTCCTTGCGGATGGGCGGCCTGCTGCCTTTTGAACACATCCAGGGCAATGTAGCTCCCGACCGAGTGCCCCATCAGCACCACCTCGTCAAAGGGTGCGCCGTGCCGCGGTCCGCCGTCCTTGCCGAGATCAACCCGCGCATTCGCCACAGCATCCCACACGGCGCGGATCTGCGTGTCCAGGTCGTAGGGCCCGGGGCCGTACGCGCCGCCGCCGTCGTCGCCGTCGTCGAACCCAATCAGGTTGCGGCCCAGGATGTGGAAGCGGAGGTCGCCACCATCACCCTCCCGCTTCTTATCCTCCACCTCGTCCAGACGCGACCTGAGAGTCGACAGAAACGGTTCGTAGTAATCGATAAAGCCCGGGTTGCCCGGCACGAAAAAGACGAGGCAGTGCTTGGTCTCAGCTGTGGGCACCGGCGGCGGCGGGACGGTCCGGCCGCGCGTTGGCCGCGACGGATAGGACAGCCAGACGGGCATCTTCAATGGCAATGGTGCAGAGTTGCTCTACTGACGGTGGTTGGGATGGAAGTATGTTGCACGGAACGAAGTCCACTGAGCTGTCCCACTAATAGCTAGCTCGCCGAAGGAGCTACTGGCGGCGAACGTTCCCCGCCCCGTCGCATACCTTCGCCCGTGCCTCGGCCCTCGTGCAGCGGGCCGCTAGCGCCTTAATTACTACGGTCTTTATTACAAGGTATTACTCTGTCCAGTGCTTTCACATTCTGAGCCTCAATTCAATAAGCATATTTTAACATAACGTCAACGTTGCCGCGACATTGGATGAACTGTCAAGTGCAACTTTGTTTTGCAAGGGGAGATTGGAAGAAAAAAACGAATGAAAGAAAATATGGGAGAGAGTCCGTAGAGACGAAAAAATGCCGCCTTTGCCGTATCACACCAACCAAGGGAGAGATGAGGCAGTTCAATGGACAGTCATGAGGAGCCATGCAAGAGCGAGAGCCAAAAGAGAATGGACGAACAAAAAGGCCCGCGATTGACAAAGGCCAAGGATGATGCGTCGCGGCTGGGCGTAGAAAACGGGGTGAGATTTGAGGCTAATTCTCCGAGACGCGACCAAAAGTATCTACGTGGGCATCTACGTGGGGGCCGGAAGGAGAAAAACGAAAGAGAAGGGAACACAGTTTTATGTGCCCCTAGGTGTATCGTTGACTCCACGGGATGTGCACGAATGCAGGTGGAGAAGAACGGCAGAGGGAGCTTCTGTGATGGAGAAGGAGATCATGAAGACATGAGAAATAAAGAAAAGAAAATCACTGCGTATGGCACGGCAAAAAAAATAAATAGAACTATATGTAGAAGACGCAATCGAAACACAAATAAAAGTACAAAACGCCAAGTCAAAAGGAGACAGGCAGGTGAATGGTCCGAGTGAGATGGTGTCGTGAAGACAAATAAGAGTAAAAAAAAAAACACATCGAGAGGAAACACTTACAATGCAGAAATTCTATGAAAAGTAAGAGAGAAGAATGCCGATCTGAGCTATTGTGCATCATCGCCCGCCACTTCTTCTTGTCTCTCGACGCTCTCGACGAGAGACATGGAAACCAAATGTAACAGCGATGTGAGGTCCTGCAGGACCGTTGGTTGACCTGTATGAGACGGGCGGCAGAAAGAAGAACAGGGTGGACGATCAGAGAATCAAAAATGGGAGTGAAGGAGATATGCGAGGCAAAGACAAAAACCAAATTGGGTGGAACACAAATTCTCCGAGACGTCGACGCCGCAGATCCGACAGCAGAAGGCAATGCACGTCGAAGAAAGAGAAGAGGGAAAGAATGCCAAGACGGGTCAAGGCACAGAATACCAAAAAACTTCCGTTCGGAGACCAAGTGGATAAATACAGACCAAAACAAGAAGATTTACGGAGCTGACTTGGGAAGTTTGCTACCTGTCAGCAGGCTCGGAGTAGTTGTAGCTCTTTTAGGGAAAATAATAGCTTCTTTCTCTCGACATATAGGGGTCACCCTCGTTAGAGCAGCACTGCCCGTGAACTTGAGCACGCTGGACGCGGCTACTGTGGGTTTTCGGTCTGCAAACTGTGGGAACAAGTGGACACTGGAGACAGCATCGTCGTTTTGGCTAAATGGGTGACATGAGAAGCCGTCAATTTATTGGCCCTTCAGCAGAGGCTTCAAGAGGAGCACATCTGCCGGTTGGGTCATGTTGTGAGGCAAATTTTTATTAAGCTTCTTATGAGGTGGACCTGGGTAGCATTGGACGAGAGCCGCATTTTTTGCCCGACAGAGGACTCAGAAAAGTGCCAAAATATCAACAGAATGGGAGTAAAGGGAATGTGACGAACTGAATAAATAATCATATACTCACAGTCATCCGCTCACAGTTCGAGTCACAGCATGCTCAGAATCTGCACGTATATATCTATTAATAATTCAGAGAGAAGCAGCGCAGAACAAAAGAACACACTCTGTAAGCAAAAACTGCAGGGAAGCGCACACACACAGACGACGATTCTGTGACGTGGGAGCGGCAGGGGATGGGGTTTGTCTGCACGGCCGTGCCCGTTCGTCCCCAGAATTATGCGGGGACTTGCACCGTTCTGCAAGCACTTTTCTTTTTTTCGCCCTACACTTCCTTCCAGAATGATCGCCAGGACGAGACATGGGATGGGCCTCTGCACCAGCCCAGACAACAATCGTCGACAAAAGAGACAGTGAGGACAGTCAAGCGCCCAGCGAACCGTCCGGAAGCCGTGTTACAGAAACACTGCAGCTGCATGATGATGGAGCGTACAGAGTACAGTATACAACATATACCCCATAGACGCCCGCGCATTGGGAGCCAGCATAGACCGGGCATGTACCTTGCCGGCGCGATTTCTACTGTGTGTGACTTTCCAGCCACTGTCGTCCAGTCTTTTGTTCTTTTGCCTATTTTCAACGTGGAACAAATATGGAACAGGACGAGGCCGCGCAGGGCTGTCGTCTTACCCTCAGGCTGTCGTCTGTCTGGCTCTTGTTGTCTCTGCTCGTGACAGTAGCCAATCGCAGACCTCGAGCATGGGAGTTGGCGGTTGTATGCTTCTCGTAGCTACTTTTTTTCCGTACACTCATTATGAAGCCTGCTGCGATACCCCCCAGGCATACTAACCTACACACTTTGCCTGCCTTCTTGTGTACCTCTCCGTTCTATCCTCACTTTTGCCGCTTGAACGCTCATCCACCAAAGTCCTCTTCTCCATCCCCCACCCCTGTCTCCTTGAACAAGAAAGGTCACATCAAACGCCGATGTTCCTCTCCTTTTTCCCCACGCCGCCAATCCCGAAGTTGGCACTCTCTTTTGACTCTTCTCTTCTGTCCTCTTCTCACCTCTACTTTGGTACTTGTTCTGTGAATACTGTCTTGGCAAAAGCCAAGCTTTTCGGGCATTTTTTGTAGAAAACAAGCCTGTTTCCCCTTCCCTGTCTCTAGTCTTTCTTCTCTCCCCTTTTCTCCTGTTTTCTCTCTCTCTCTCTTGCTCCTTCTCGCCCCTCCATCGAAAGTGGACTCTTTGTTTCCTGTGTGTCTTTCTTTTTCTACTTCCTCTCTCTCCCTCTCTCTTCTTCTCATCTTTCTTCCTCACATTCACATCGCCAACTCTCTACAGCCTTGTGTTTGCTCGCAGGCTACACCTCGGAGAATATGTCCAGGTAGAAGTGTCTCAGCTATCTCCCTCCTCTCATTTCTTCTCTTCTTTTTTATCTTCAGTCTCCCCTGGCTTCGGGAGCAGCTTTATTTTTCGTACCTTTTAATATCTTCTTCCTCTACTCGATTTTAATGTCCTCTTTGACAACATCGCCATCGATGTGACCCATATTGACAACCGATTCTCTTATCTTCGCTTCTTCAGCCTGGCTGGTCTTTATTCTATAGATTATTTTCATTTCTAAACTTCGTTTTCTTTAATATTTTTTCTTTGGCGGTCACGAATCGATACGACCTTCGCAGGACGAACATTCATTCTTTTCCCACCTCCTTTCAGCTTCATACACCTCCCACCATGGTCCTCAACAGCTCGCCTGCCTACGGGCAGATGTCGTTCGATAACACACCCAACATCTACGATTCGGAAGACGCACGCGGGACCATTGCACCACTGCCGCCCGTCCTTGTCCACGGACTCGGTGCCGTCGCCACGGTTGGCTTCGCCTCGTTCTTGACCACCGTCACCCTCTTCATCTACCTCACCTACAAGCTCATCAGCTGGCAGCTTAACCCGCCGACTTCCAGCGAAGATGCTTCTCTAGCCAACAAGCGCTTCTCGTCCGCGTCGTACCCGGAGTCGCCCACCACGTCCGACGTCAACGGCTTCCTCGTGCCCGACTCGCATTTGTGTCCGCAAAAGGAGCCCGACAGCACCACGAGCAATCCAGCCAGCCGGGACGGCTTCTGGAAACGCCTGCGCAAAGAGCCGCCCAACCAGTTTCTCATGCTCGTCTACAACCTACTCTTTGCCGACATCCAACAGGCCACGGCATTTTTGCTCAATGTACAGTGGCTGACGAAAAACGCCGTCGCCGTCGGCACGCCCGTGTGTTGGGTGCAGGGCTGGTTTGTGTCCACGGGCGACTTGGCCTCGAGCGTCTTTATCACGGCCATTGCCATGCACACGTACCTGGGTGTCGTGCGCGGCTACCGCTTGCCGACCTGGGCCTTTTACTCGGTGCTCTTTGCGCTCTGGGGCTTTGTCTACGGCATGGCTCTGCTGGGCGTGATCATCACAAATAACGGTGCCGGCGAGGGTGGTTTGTATGTCCGCGCGGGCGCTTGGTGCTGGATTAACTCGGCCTTCCAGGACCTGCGTCTGTACCTGCACTACCTGTGGATCTTTTTGGCGCTCGCCCTGACGTCCATCATCTACCTTGTCATCTTTTTGCACCTACACCGCCACAGCAAGCACTCGGAGACGTGCTGCCTGGCCCAGAGCCACGGCGAGCACTACCCCAACCCGGATCCCAACGGGGCGGCCGCGGACCTGCCTCCATCGTCGGCGTCCGTCGTTGGAGGTGCTGCCCAACAAACACCGACCGTCCCCAGCTCGCCACGCTCCACCATGACCGACATGAGCACCAAGCGCCTGCCGCCCATACCGAGCTCTGCACGCCACCCGACGTTCCTGCTCTACCCCCTGATCTATGTGCTGTGTACCGCCCCCCTGGCCGCCGGCCGCATCGCCTCCATGGCTGGCAACGATGTCAGCCTCGCCTATTTCTGCTTCGCCGGTGCCATGATCGCTTCGGCGGGTTGGCTCGACGTCGCCCTCTACTCGTCGACGCGCCGCTCCATTGTTTTCTCGGGTGAAGCCCCGCCCAGTCAGGACACCGGCCTTGAGACTTTCGCGTTTATGCGCACTCCCGCCGGCCGCAAGTTTGGCAACGTCGTGTTTGTCTCGGGTGGCGACGGTTCCGACAATAAGTGCCACGAGGGCAAGCGCTGGCGCCGCTGGAACGACAAGGTCGTCGCGGGCGCGCGGCTGCGCAGCCTGCGGAGCGGTGACAAGAAGAACGCGAGCCAACCGTCGCTCAAGGGCTTTGGCTCGGGTGCCGGCGAGATCATGGGGATGGCCATGTAAGTACCCCACCCCGAACATTCTTCTCAGGTTCGTACACCGCTAATGAACAGCCAATGTGACACCGTCACGAGTGTCACGGTCGAGGTCGAGGACAAGGGCAGCGACACTGCCAGCCTGAGCAGCCGCAAGGGCAGCATTATCAGCAACATGTCCGGACGGAGGTAGCTGTGGAGAGATATAACAACAAAATACTGTGGTATAGAAACGTCTGATTTGAGCTTGGATTATTTCTCTGCAATTGGGACGGGAATGGGAGCGTTTCTTGAAAGCGTTCAGGTTTTCTTTTGGTTCTTTTCTTTTCTTTTCTTTTCTCCGTTTAGAGCTCTGGTGAGCAGCGAGCGCCTTTTCTGTCTAAAGAATAGGCACGGTGTACGATATACCCCTTTTGAAATTTACTATTTGGCTTTTTTTATTCACTCTCCATAACGTTCATTGTTTATATATATATATATATTTTCTATTGAGGCTATCGTTATTAGTTGTGATTAGAAAACAAGGCTGCATTTTCAATTGTTTACATCCATACTAGATAAGAACGCCACAGGGCTGCACGATCGTCGTCTGATGTGCAGCCGAGTCCATTTGAGTGGCTGTTGGCGAAAGCCTTACTTCTTTCATTGTATTCTCAACAGTTTTTTATAGTATTTATGTACTTACTGATTTTCTTAAAAGAATATAAAAGGTTAGATTATGGAGCTTTTAATTTCTTAATATTACTGATTTATTCACTGTCCTACAAGATGCCTTATCCTCCTCATCTATTCAAATTTTTTCTTTTTACTTAATGCTAAGGCAAAAAATTTTCACTCCTCCCATATAAGTTTTTTGACAACCCGATTTCTCATCCTAAGCGCTTTGATCTCATCGTGGACGCGCAATAGTTTCTTGAGAATAAGACACGAAACGAGACGAGAAAGAATTAGACACGCTAGTGTCTCCCCACCATTAACCATTAACACCGAGCTCTAGGCCCCCGAGAGCGTGGTCTAGTGCAGCGACGGCCGTTAAATAAGCGCCGCTGGCCAAGACGGCACAGGCATCATGGCACATTCTTCATGGAGGAGCGAGCAAAAAGTCAAAGCCGAAGTCGTAGCCAGGGACAGCTCGACTAACGCTGCCATCTGGCGACGGTTAGATTAGGTGAGATAGCAAGACGCCCTCAAAATAATTTTGCGTCGCTGCCCGGGGGTTTAACGACACTGCCACCGAGTACCGAGTTGGACACTGTCGGCGTTCTGGTTGCACCTCCTCCGGGACGCTGATATTAGGCAGCACGCACCGGCAGCCTCCGAGTAGGTAAGCCTGTCCCGATACGGAGTTTTCGATAAATCTGATAAGGAAGAGGAGAATACAGCACAGGAATAAGATAGAAGCCAATTTGCTGGACAAGATTGAC
Source organism: Sporothrix dimorphospora (assembly GCA_021397985.1). Taxonomy (NCBI): domain Eukaryota; kingdom Fungi; phylum Ascomycota; class Sordariomycetes; order Ophiostomatales; family Ophiostomataceae; genus Sporothrix; species Sporothrix dimorphospora. The sequence goes on from WOUA01000068.1 coordinate 24,408, forward strand.
TGCTCTTATTGCTTATCCTAACTGTGTTTACCGGAGACGGCGGCGCGTTTGATGCCGACGTGTGAAATGCTTGGTATCCTCTTTTTTCTCCATTCTCTCGGTTTTTTTGGTGTTTTTTTTCAGTATTATACTTATATTTTCATCGCGTACTCTTCGAGTTTTGAGTACGAAAGACGACATGTGCTCTGGATGGCCTCGTGATGTTGATTTTGGTGAGACGCTGTCAGGGCGAGTATCACAAAATTGCTGTGCCTTCAATCGCGCTCTTTCCTAATCCGGTACTTGCCCGTGCCGCCTGAGAGCGCACAGCATAAAATGGATGACGACAGTGAACGACAGCGCATGCTTCCACGAGAACATCAGATTGGACTCGGGACATAAACTTCAAACCGCCGTGAAAATGTAGAATAAATTGAATAATTAAAAATAAAATAGAACTTCTTTTCTGGGTAGAAAAAACACAACACCTACACCCAGCATCTCTATGCCCCGAACGCCGCCTTCTTCTCCGAGCCGACGAGCGCTTTGGATCACGTGTCGCACCCAACAACTTGACCCACACGAAATGGGCCAATAGGAGGAAGGACATGCGGCACCGATTGAGCGCCGAACACCGAAACGCAACTGTTCCCTTTCCCCACCTTTAGCTTGCCCCCTGCACTTTCCTTTTTCAGCTTGAGCACCCTGTACTCCGTAGCTCCTGCCGCTCTCGATCTCTTGTCGTATTGCAGGTACACTTCCGCGCGCAGCCCTTCTGTTTCCATTTCGCTCTCTGGCTGGACGCCAGCCTCGCCCTCTCTTTTCCCCTAACGCGTGTCTTTTGAGACGATGAGAGAACGGTTCAAGAAAAAGGTTAAAACGCACCGGCCAAACAGACCATCCACATCCGGGCGGACATCCAAGAGCACCGGGCGGCGAAGGCAACGAAGCTTCTCGTCAACAACGTGTCGGCTGTGACAGACCACCGGCGCGCGTCACTCGAGAGGATCTCGACGCTGCTCTTGTCATTCGTTGCTGTTTTGCTGTTTTTGTCCGATCTCTGATCTCTGATCTCTGCTCTTTTATTCCTTTTTCCTCTTTTCGCTCGTTTCTTCTTGTGTTTTTCTCCTTTTCCCTGTCGCCCCCCCTTGCAGCCCCCTGTCTCCGCGCACGCTGCCGATCACAGTGCACAAATTGACTCCGAGTATTAAACTCGCCAACGTCCACCCTCCAGCATCCCTCTGAGCTAGTTCTTCTTCCTTGTCTTTTTCCACCATCGCCTTCTTTCCATCACCCTCTCCCCAGCATCCATCCTTGCCACCCTCGTCGACCAACGTCGAACCATCGTCGACCGCCACCACCCTTTCGTCCCCTCTCCTGCGTTGCTGATCACTGCACACACTTATACGACCTATTCGCTTCACACCTCCACGCCTCGATGGCCCAGACACAACCTGCCCTCGGGCAGGACGCGCAGCAGCGCGACTTCGAGGCCGACGCCTCCACGATTGCTGCCGCACCGACGCCAAGCCCACAGACGGACGAAGACGAGAAAGGCACGCCCCGGACCGGCTCCGCGACAGAAAACGACGCGCCCGTTGCCCCGGCCGATGGCACAGTTGACGACACGCTCGCCGCTGCGGTCCCCAATAATGAAGCACCAGCTAGCCCACCACCAGTCGCCGAGGCCGACAAACTCTCCAAGCCTCAAATTGTCCTGCTGATGACAGCACTTTGTGTACGTGTCACTACCCCATCAAGCATCTTATCGGGCAGTTTTTCTTCCTTCCCCTTGTACCACAACTAACCCCCGCGCCTGTGCGCGTGCCACCGGCAGATGTCTGTATTCCTGGCCGCCCTCGATATGACCATCATCACCACCGCCCTTCCCACCATTGCCGAGGCCTTTGGCTCGTCCGCCGGCTTCGTCTGGGTCGGTTCCGCCTTCATGCTGGGCTCCGCCGCTGCCACCGCCGGCTGGGGCAAATTCAGCGACGTCTGGGGCCGCAAGCCCGTTCTCCTGACCGCCAACCTTGTCTTCATCCTTGGATGTGCCCTCTGCGGTGCCGCCAACTCTCTTACCATGGTGATCGCCGGCCGTGCCGTCCAAGGTATCGGTGCCGGTGGCCTGCTCACGCTCGTCAACATCATTATTGGTGACCTCTTCTCCGCCCGCGAGCGTGGCAAGTACTACGGCATGATCGGCATGGTGTGGGCGACGGCGAGTGCACTCGGTCCTGTTGTCGGTGGCGCCCTGACCAGCAACGTGTCGTGGCGCTGGTGCTTCTACATTAACCGTACGTCTTACTTTACCGCTCTTTACATTTCCCCTTGTCTTGGATACAACCTGCTAACACACCCCAGTGCCCGTCTCTGGTACCGCCCTCGTTATTATCTTCTTCACTCTCAAGCTGCCCATCCCCCACACGCCCCTCCTGGCCGGCCTCAAAGCCATTGACTGGCTGGGCACCCTGACCATTACCGGCGGCACCTTGATGCTGCTGATGGGCCTGCAATTCGGCGGCACGTCCTACCCCTGGGACTCGGCCATCGTCATCTGCCTCATTGTTTTCGGCGTCGTCACGATCGGTCTCTTCATCGCCATCGAGCACTGGGTGGCCAAGTACCCCGTTGTGCCGACGCACATCTACAAGAGCCGCTCCAACCTCGCGTGCCTGCTCGTCTGCCTCTTCCACGGCTTGACTTTCACCCAGGCCACCTACTTCATGCCCACCTACTTCCAGGCCGTGCTCGGCGCCACCCCGCTTCTGTCGGGCGTCTGGCTGCTGGCCATGAGCTTTGGTGTCTCCGTCTGCGCCGCCACCAGCGGCATCTACCTCAAGAAGACCGGCCGCTACATGGATCCCATCTACGCCGGCTTCCTGTTTTCCATTCTCGGTGCCGGTCTGCTGATTGACTTGCCCACCAGCCGCACCTCGCCCTCTTTCTCCTCCGCCTGGGCCCGCATCATCATCTACCAGGGCATCATTGGCATCGGCACCGGCCTCATGTTCCAGCCCCCACTCGTCGCCCTCCAGAGCAACGTGCCGCCCCAGAACAATGCCTCCGTTACCGCCTCGTTTGCGCTCGTCCGCAGCATGTCCTCCGCCATCGCCGTCGTCATTGGCTCCACCGTCTTTGCCAACGAGATGTCCGCCCAGTACGACACCATCCTGACCGCCGTCGGCGGCGACACTACCATCGCGGCCGGCCTAACCGGCGCCAACGCCCAGGCCAACCTGTTCCTGGTCGACACATTGCCCGCCGCTGCGCAGACCACTGTGCGCCTCGCCTTGTACAAGGCCATCCAAACCATCTGGTTCGAGACCGTCGCATTTGCGGGTGCGGGCCTGCTAGCGAGCTTTTTGATCCGCAAAAAAGTGCTGCGCGTGTCGCACGAGGTCGTTAAGACGGGTATTGAGGGCGAGCAGGAGCGGCGGCGCATTGCGCTCGCCAAGAAGGAGGAGCAGAGGCAAAAGTCGGCCAAGAAGACCAAGGGTGAAGTCTGAGCGTGGGCACAAATGCTGTCCGCGCGGCGGTGCTATACAATTTCAAATTGGCGTATACTGATTTATTTGTAATGTTTAAAAAGTGGTTGATTTCTTTTGTTTTTCTTTGTTTTTCTTTGTTTTTCATGGCCGTCTTCTCATCCAATCTAAACTTCTGAGGTTTTCCTTTTGTCTTTCCTCGGCGTTTCTTCTTTTCTGTTTCGTCTCTCCTTCGGACCCTTTCCTCTCCTTTCTTCTTCTCGCATGGCATTAGTTAGATAGAATCATCATAATACCCAAATCCATTTCTAGATGAGGTCCATACCAAGTCATCCATCCATCTAGAAATATAAGTACAGGTCGAAACAAGACCCGCAAAGTGGTATCATTTCGTGAATAAAAATGCAGTAAACTCCCGGACAATGTAAAACGCAAACATACACAACAAAAACAAAACCGGCCCAATCCATAGTGCATCACGATTACGACAAACTCACAGAGCCGAAAATTCAAACAACCGGTTCTGGATGTCCCCCAGCCCTATCCGCGGGTCCATCCAGCGGTCAATCTCGCCCGTGTCCAGCGCGCTCGACAGGAACGCTTCTTCCTCCTCGGAGCTCATGGTTGCGAGCGCACCGCACACCGACGTACCGAAATCGGGGACGACGGACGCGAAACCCTGGTCGGTCACCGAGTACGGGTGCTGCTTCAGCATGTCCGCGCCCACCATTTGCCGCACAGCCTCGGGCGTAATCGTATAGGCCGGCTGCACCACGTTGGACTGCACGCAGTGCCGTAGAGGTTCGAGAATGGGGTCCACATTGGAGTGGGACTCGGCCCCGCGGCCGCTCGCCGCCGGTATAAAGTACGCCTCGTACCACGCGTGGATAATGCGCACCATGGACATCCATACGGACGCAATGCGGCCACCGAGCGCCTCGAGCTCCTCCAGGCGCGCAATGAGCGATTCCAGGTAATGGTAGATTTGTGTTGCCGAGTCGCCCGTCACGGTGTCGATCAGTAGGCCATTCATGGCACCGCCGGGCAGCGCCGCCGAGATCTGCAGCTTGAGGAGCACAAGGACAGCGTAGCCGACGCGCGCATAGACGACCACGGGGCTGCCAAGCAGCTGCTCCGTAGGCGACGCCAGGAAGAGGCCGATGAGCGAGCGCGAGGCCATGAGGCAGATGCGCCGGGACGCCAGGTGGGCGGGTGTCAGGGGCTTGCGCGCGGGCACATCGTCAAAGGTCCCGGGGATGGACACGCGGTACGGCGGCTTGAGGTCGGACGCGGCGAACTCGTTGTAAAAACAAGACTCGTGGAGCAGACACAGGATCGTGTTGTACTGGATAAGGAGAGAGTCTGTGAAAAATCGTTAGCAAGGCACAGACTGGGAACAGACAGAGACGACTGGGGTTAGCGTAATCATACTTGTCATGCAGCGGCTGTGGTCGAGACGCCACTGCTCGAGCTGCCGCGTAACGTTCTTTAGACTCCTCTGGATCTTCGGGTCAGACAAGTCGGGCACTTCGTCGTAGCCATGTGTCGTCGTGCTGTCGTTGGAAGGCGATGCGGCGCCGCTACCATTGCGGACCACCGCCCGTAGACCCAATACACCAGCAGTCGTATCGACAGTCCGTTGTAGGTGGACCCAGGCCACCATGATAGGGTCAGTCGATGCGGCATGAGGCAACGTTTCCAGCCGTCGGAGGTATTCGGCCATAGTCGGCGTAAAGGATAGCATGGCTTGGCGATGGAAACCAAGCGAGATGCTCGAGCAGCACATGTAGCACGCCAGCAGTGTCCGCTCAAAAGCCAGCGGGTCCTCTAGGAGGCCGCTCACGACACCGCCGCCTGTGCGTCCTGTCGGTAGGCTCCCTTTCTCCTGGTACTCCGACTCCAGTTCGATAGCCATGGTAGCCGCCATGTGAAGATGCTGGTAGAAGCGGAGGTGGTCAAAGCCGCTCACGCCCGAGGTCGAGCCATTTTGGTTGCCGCATGCGTTGGCCGCGCCAAAAGAGTATTTACTCGACGGTTTCTCAAAGCAGTAGAAGTTCCAGTTGGACGAGATCAGTAGCGCCTGGACCAGCTCCAGCGACTTTTCGCTCTCGTAGATGATGCGGTCGGCGTAGACGCGCAGCAGCAAGGAGTCGAGCACCGTCGCCACGTCTTCCTGTCCGCCGCTGTTGTCGCTGAAGTTGTTAAAGCTGCCGTCGGCGCTTCCGTCGGTGCTCTCGTCGTCCGCGCCCGTTCCCATGGCGGCCGTTAGAATCGATAGGAAGAGGACGGGGGTGTGCTCACGGACCAGTGCCGCCACCATGGTTATGGCAGTCTCCACGGCGGGCGTCATCTCCTCCTCGCTGGACAAAGTCACCTTCGGGAACACCACAAACGGCCGCTGTGGTGCCATCATCGTGACATACCGGCGGAATAGCCGCACCGCCTTGTCCATAGACAGAATGCCTGCCGCCACGGGGTCAGCCGTTCCGGGTCGCGGGGGTCCATGCAAGGTTAAGTCGATCGTGGCTGGCGGTGGTGGTGGTGGTGGTGGTGGTGCTGCTGGTGCTTGGCGTGGGCCGCTGTACGGTGTTTCTGAGTTCGAAGTAGGCGGCGGTGAGGTTACAAACAAGGCGGATGGCGTATCGGGCAGCGATTGCTGGACCAGTGGTGGTGTCACCGCCGCCGCCGCTGCAGCCAGCGATGCTCGTGCTGAAGACTGAGCCGCTTCGTACGCTGACACAGGCATGCCATCTTCGCCCATGCGCTGCCGCAGCATCAGCAGCTCGCTCAACATGCGCACCTCACGCTCCAGCTCGCGGACGCGCACATCGGTCCGCTTGCGCTTCGTCCGTCGTGGCTCAGTGTAGACACATGCTGTGCCCGTGTCCTGACAGCGGCGACAAGGCGCCCGCTCCGAGATGGGTGGTAGGACGACCGGTGGCGTGCTGCCACCCGTTGGGGTGCCGCCACCGCCACTGCTATTTCCAGCGTCACCTTCGGCTGGCATGCACCGCACCTTGAGGGCGCGGCACGACTCGCAAGCTCGAAAGCCGGTCGTCTGCATGGTTGGATTGGCAAGGTTGGTTGCTCTTCGTCTGCGACGGGGGGATCAGGGGGGAAACTGTGGTATGCGAAAGACAAGCGACATCGAGATAGTCCGAAGATGCTGAAGCTGACGAGAAATACAAAAATGACAAAGAATGACGGACCTCCGCCGACCTGAACGAGAAAAAAAAAACGTGTCAGGTCTGTCTGTGCCTGTACTTTCAACGTAGCGCCTAACAAGGCTGAAGTGGTGCTGCAAGTCAGAGGCTGACAAAAACTAGGGGGGAAGTTGCACCGCGTTATGCACTGACGGCCAATGGCGGCGTGGGAGAGCGCCGGTCCGCCGAGCTCAAGATAGCCTCTAAAACGCCAGGGTCGCCCCTCCTTTGTTCTTTACGCGTTTGCCTAGATGCACCCAGTTGCTCCTTCCTGTCGAAGAAATATCGTGAATTGTTTGTTTGTTGTCTCGGTCCGGTTGTTTTAGCCGTCCCAGTCGTTCTTTCCCATTTCGTTCATAATTTCCCGTCTTGTTTTGCTGTGTTTTCCTCCTTTTTCGTGTCCCCTCTCGTAGCTGGAAGTGTCAGAGATATCTGCCCCGGCCGCAATCGTCTCGTCCCTAAAGAAATCGCCGAGCCCGACACCACCCAACTTCGGAGGCGGTGTCAGCATGGTGCGCGCCCAGCGGAGACGGACCCTGCCTTTGTCACCCGCGACGCCGTCTGATTGGCATCTTGAAGTCCTTGAAGGATCGCGTACAGCAGAGTCTCGCGCGTCGCTGTGAGCCTGACACTGTTTGTCTTGTCAGAGCCGCCCCGTCTCGCTGGCTTTGTGCCTCAGACTTGTCTGCAGTTGCTTGAGTATGCAAGTCAAACAAGTCACCTGCGCAAGGCACACGAGTCTCGGGGTCGAGTCTGTCTGCTTGCCTTGCGCGTGGTCAGTATCGAGGCTCGAGGTATGTATGCCATGCCACTTTTTAAATCCTCTTCGCAGTGTTCGCTTGCTTGTTTCCCCCGCTCATTTGCAACGTCTCGCAGAACTTGAACACACGGGACGAAACAAGAAATTTCTGTCCATCAACAACTAGAATGTCTATCGAAATACTATCGAAAGATGCATCGAAAACCGAGTCAGCATTCTTCTCCTTTGCGATTTGCTTCCCCTCCCTTCCCATCGTCCTTATCATGCTTTCGATCACGGGACATTTCACATACGCGGCTTAAGAATGGAACAGTACGAGGGCCAGCAGCAAAAAGGGAAGGCTTACGGAGTGTTTCCAAAATGGCGGTCTAGACACCACTAAATCGCTGCCATCGAGATCGAGTCGTCCATCCCGCCCAGAATTCAGCGACCTCCAAGATCGACGGGCAGCAAAACAGGTTTCCCAAATACGGTACCGTTTTTGTTGGTCATCCCGCTGGCGGCTGTCAGCAATCAGTGCCAAATTCCCTTCAAATCTTCGATGTTTTTTTTTGAGTTTTGATCGAGCATCTTTTTTTCCATCACAAACAAGCACAAACAAGCACAAACAATCGGGATTGAATACGGGCAAAGCAGCAGGGGCTCGCTCTATCTGCAATCCCTTGGGCCTTTTAAAAAGCAAACAACAATCGCTATCACCCCGGAGCTCATGGTCCTCTTCGCCACAAAGACCAGGCACCCCCACCCCCTTGATGAAAGGGACGACTTATGGAGCCAGGCTAGACAGGCCAGGCCAGAACTCTCAAACAGCCCAGGGGCACTGGTGAAAAGTCTAGAACTATCAGGAAATACCCCCGCTCGCGTGAAAAACTGGCAGCAGCGGATCGGCATCCCCAACGTGGCCGCGGACACTGTTTCCCCAAGATTGAGGGCATGCTGTCAACTGTGCACTCCGTAGCGCTGTCTGTCGGTCCTATTCCGACTTCTCGCAGCTCATCACACGCGGGCTCAAGCCTCCAGCCCAGAGCGCCAGACCCTTAACGTGAGGAGACCAGGAGTCCTTCTGCATTCTAGAATATTATGTGACGTCACGACACCTCGCATTCTTTCCCTTCAGTCCCTTCTCCCTCGCTTTCACGATAAATTTGTGTCTGGTGGACCCACCCACACAGTGCCGTCTAGCCGCCCCAGGCAAGGGCCTTCCACACCTAGCCAGTCTCCAGCGATGCATGGTGTATGGCGGGCAAGCAGGCGATCGGCGATGAACCGTAGTATCTGTGAGACAGATCTAGACTATCTTTCTTTGGTTACGTCGTATTCTTCTCTGTTCGCGAAGCCCCCTCTCTATTCCCCCCTCCTGTGGGCAGACTGCCGAGCCTCGTTATTGTCCTCTGCCTTGTATTGTATTCTTTTTTTGTTTTTGTTTTTTTTATATCGTTGGGCCCTTTCTACCCACTTCCTAACAACTTCAACCCATCTCGTCAAGGCCTCTTTGTCAATCTATCGAAAACGCATTGGCGCGATTCTGTCCGGAGCACACGATCCCACGTTCACGACTGCGACCGGCTTCCTCTGTCCTTCCCCGTCTTTGTTACCGTGTCTGTCTGGTTCAGCCGCCACGCCGCTGGATTGTTTTGACGTTTCCGCCGTCACGCTGCCTTTCTGAGGCAGCCGGCTGTCTGAGCAATGTTGACGCCGGCGGCGGCAGATGGGGCTTCCGGTATGGCGCCCACCACTGTCCCCCACACGTCCTCCAAGGAGGACACTCCGGCAACCACCGACGGGAGCAACGTCAACATGAGCGAAATCTTCGACCTGTCCCCCGTCGCATCAGTCATTTTGTCACCTTCTTTTCAAATCATGCGCGCCTCACGGAGCTTTCTGGCCATCTTGGGGCTCGACCCTCATAAATGCGTTGGCCGAGACGTTCTTCTAGCCATCGAGGATCGAATTCTATTGTCCAACAACGACCGCGTCCGCATCAAAACCATCTTGCAAGCATCGATCAACCTACGCGCAGTACAGACATTGTCAGGACGCAGCACATCGACCGGCGCCCCTGTGAGTACCTTCGGCGTTGACCTGGCCTGGAGCCTCCGTGCCATTCCCATATTTCGCGCCGACGCGCCTATTTCGGTGGTCTTTGAATGGACACACTCCTTTTCTACCTCCCCCAAGGTGGCAGGCGTGCCACTGCTGCCACAGACAGGGATTGCAGCGGTCGTGCCTCTAGCGAGCGAAGCCCAGTCAACATTCCAACAGCCTTCAGGGTATCCAAATTTGGTGGGCGGCCTCTCCATCGACGAGTCGTTTCGCATCCTGATCCAGTCAGTCAAAGATTACGCTATTTTCTTGCTGGATATTGACGGCCGCATCGCGACCTGGAACGCCGGTGCCGAGCTGAACAAGGGCTATAGCCAGGAAGAGATCATCGGCAAGCATTTTTCCATCTTCTATGGCCCCAAGGATATCGAAGATCGCAAACCCCAAAGAGAGCTTGACGACTGTCTTCGTGATGGCCGTGTCGAGGACGAGGGCTGGCGGTTTCGCAAAGACGGAAGCCGGTTCTGGGCCAACGTCACCATTACGGCCATTTACAAGAACGGAATTCACGTGGGCTTCGGCAAGGTTACCCGCAATATGACAGAGCGCCGGGCCGCCGAGGTCCGTGTGATTGCCGCGTACGAGGAAAGCGCAAAGCTCAAGTCTAACTTCCTCGCCAACATGTCCCACGAAATCCGCACACCCATGCACGGCGTGCTGTCGGCCTGCAATCTGCTCCTTGACACGGCGTTGACACCCGAACAGCGCGAAATCGCCAGCATTATTGACGATTCTGGCCAAGTTCTATTGCGTGTTATCAACGACATTCTAGACTATTCCAAACTTGCTTCCGGCAGCTTCTCGATCCATACCGATATTGTCGGCATCGCCAGCGTCATCACGTCCGTCGTTCGCAGCTTGCAACCGACACTAGAGCCCAACGTCCGACTGCAGTTGGCGCTTGCAAGCGACTTGCCCCGAGCTGTGCAGGGAGATCCGCTACGGTATCGCCAAGTCGTGCAGAATATCGTCGGCAACGCCACCAAGTTCACAGACAAGGGCTATATCCGAGTGGCAGTGACCGTCCAGGATCAAAACGAGGACACCTTCAATATCCTCACCAGAGTCACAGACTCCGGTATCGGAATTCCAAAGGACGCAACATCCAGCCTCTTTATGCCGTTCACCCAGGTCGACACTACAACCAAGAAAAGGTTCCAAGGGACGGGTCTCGGTCTGTCGATTTGCAAGTCTCTTGTAGAGCTAATGGGCGGTGACATTGGCTTTACACCGAACCCAGACGGACAGGGGAGCATCTTCTGGTTTTCCACCCGGTTTTTGAAGATCAAGAGCCTGTCCCAACTCAACAAATCCGATACCGAAGCGACCACCAATAAGAGGCTTGCGCGAAGGGGCACACTGACATCGCCAGGACAAAGGTTGGCACAATTCGAACTCGAAAAGGCACAAACAATCCCTCCGCCACTTGAAAGAATTGCCAAGAAAGTCGGCTTGTCAAAGGCAGAAGTAGCTGCAGGTTCAGGCTTTTACCTCATCGAAGATGATGGCGGAGGCATCAGCCCACTTCCTGGGGGAGAGATTGATTTTTCCCCTGAGGTTCCATCGGATGCGCTATCATCAGACCCTTCGACACCAGCAACTACTCCTTCCGTACAAGGAACGCCCCCGTCTCTCCCAGTAGAGCTAGCACTGCCTCAGGAATCGAAAACATCGCCTGTCTCCAAACTTGACGACAAAGATGCTCCTCAACCTCCTCTGTCCCCAACTGACACTATCACGCTCACATCTTCCATATCCTTCGCCGCACTTTCACTATCCCAAAAAGATCTCCTACCTTCGGCAGCCCGCAACGGCAACCTCTTTGAGCTAGACAACCTACCAGAAGATCCTCAGGCACGACTACAAAAAGAGCTTGAGCAGAATGTTGCTCTCTTGCGCGAGCGCGCCCCGGGAAAGCGACTTCTTATTGCAGAAGACAACATTACGAACCAACGAGTTCTCCTTCGTATTCTTGGCACATTCGGCTTCGACAAGGACTACATAACAATTGCTTGCGATGGGTCCAAAGCCGTCAAGCATGCCTTAGAACGGCCCACTGGATTTGACCTTTGCTTCATGGACATCAGCATGCCCGTGATGGATGGCCACGAGGCTGCCGTGCAGATCAGAAAGAGCGGGATTCGGCTACCAATCATCGCTATGACGGCATACGCGCTCAAGGGCGACCGGGAGCAATGCCTGGCATTTGGAATGGACGATTACGTTTCCAAACCCGTCAACAAACGCATGCTCGTCGACAAGATCTTGACCTGGCTCCCGGCCTAAATTCACCATACCACCGGTCGGTCGACATGTGCCACTTTCTAGGCCTAGTTCGAAGTGACACGCCTCTTCTTTTTTTTCCTTGGTCTTTTACGTTCCTCTTATGTACTTTCACGCGTCACGCTTTGGGATTTGGCAGGTTCATCATGCTCGGATATCATATACTTAGGAGAGTTGCATTTCTAAACACAAAGTACAGCTGACGTGTCTCGGGGTTTGGGTGGGCAGCTCGGCTTTTATTGGCAACAAATGGCGTTCAAAACGTTGCTCGAATGAGCAAATCGGCGCCTTATTCTAATCTAACATTTCATATAAATACTATGATACCCTTGATTTTACACCATGTATATTTCAGTCATTTGGGTTTGGATTTTCCTTTTGTCTCTTGCCTTCGTATTGCATGCCCTCCGCTTCATCCACGCGAAACCGTACGCAATCATCCTGTGCGCCACGTTGGGCCACCGGCATCAGTACGGGCTGATGGTTCTGGGCCGCGATCATGGTGCACACTCGGTACGTGCCCGTCGGCAGACCACCAGGTACCGTTGTGTGGAGTTGGCCATCGGCCGTGACTGGATCATCGATGCCCTTGAAGAAGACGAACGACGCCGCGTCCGGTACAAGCGCACCAGCCCCACCAAAACCATCGCTCGACAGGGCCTGTACCGTAATGTGGCAGTGGCCATAAATGTCCCCGTGCTCATCGAGATCCTGGGGCGCCGTGTAGTAGCTGGACAGCGGGTTCACTAGATGGCCAGCCCGCAGGTGCATCGTCTGGATGGTAATGTCAAAGGAGATGTGCGCAGGCAGCTTGGCGTTCCAGGCCGGCGCCGTGATGAGCGACGACACCATGTTGGTCTTGGCCGGCAGCCGACCCATAGGCACGCCGTTGCATGATGACGTTGACAGCTGTCGGCCGTTTGTCAGAGGTAGGCGGGCACAGACATTTATAAAGTTGGCGTCATCACTACACAGTGTTAGAAGATGGACACTTATTTGGGGAGAGGGTGAGCTTCTACAAACACTTTCGATGGCACCTGGCCTTCAGAAATGCCCTTGGTGCCTTCTTCCTGGCCGGTCAGGGTGCTTGCTGTCTGAAGGACATCCGGAATAAGACAACGCGTGCTGTTGTTTGCCCTAGCACGGTGTTGATGGACGATAGGTTGGGGTGCTGATGTATCGCGGTGCACAATGGCGGCGCCGAAAGTTAGATGGGCGGCGGCCAACAGAGCCACAAAGAGATGCATTTTTTATGACGGTATCTGTGTGTCTGTTGTTTAAAAAGAATGTAACGGGAGATGTGATGTGGCACAATATTGGGTTCTTTCTTACATTATATGGGCTTCAAACCTCCAAACGCTCGTGACACCCCTACTTCATTGGATCCCCTCATCACCTACCTCTCAAACCACAGACCTTGCCGGCCTCGGCAAAAGACCTGTGATATACTTTGCCAAAGATTCCATTGCTAAAATATGGACAAGCCAAATAATGAAGGTAGCAGTGAGATTTCGTAAGCCAGTTATTGTATACTGTATATTAACAATATTGACATGGAAGAAATAGCCGGAGGGGGAACGGTTTATCTTTCACATATAATAACCTTCTAGAGTTTGTTTGACAAACCACCGCAACATATTCTAACTTATACTGAGTACAAAAGTAGGAGATCTCAATCATAAGTTTATTTTGCGGAAAGAATACCTCTACCGTTATAATTCTTTTAGACGCTGCTATTAATTTCTTTTTTTATATATATTCAAATGCTGTTTTTATCTTTTTTTATATATAAAATAAAATAAAAAAGTCACGTAATGTACAAGATATAAAAAAAAACAGACAAAATAAATAAGAACAATTGTATTTTGAAATGAAATCTTTCCACATATAGTATCAAATTGTTTTAAGAACCAGAATTTCGTTGCTCCCTTTGAACTGACGTGGTTCATTCATTGTATGGCTGCCACCGCCTGAAAACGAACATGTTTGTTGGCCCCTGAAAATGCGGGCAATGTCTTGACAGACAGCCCCTCTAACTAATACAAGGCGACACCCGAAACAAGCAATTACCCTGTCATTGTAGGCGTATTGATGGCCTCAATTTTGTCTTACACAACTTTTGATATTGGCCTGGAGGAGTCAATCTTTAGAAGAACTTTTAGTAACATTCAGCACGGCAACAAAAACATTTAAGGAGGCGAATCTGGGCCCGAGAGGCAATAGGCGCAAGCAGACTGACTGAGCTGGCTTGTGAAAGCACGTGACCCGTGACGCAGCAGGCTCTTGGCGACAATTCGCCGCCCATCCTGACTAAAAGAGTCTTCCAGGCAAGCAGTTGGTGGGGATTGGTAGGGAAGGAAGGCGGATTAAGAAAATTCTTATTGGGGCGGCCAACGACCCCACCAAAGTTTCCAAGGTTTTCACTAACAAAAAAAAAAATCGCTAGGGAACGAAAACCCCGCCACGGCCAACAAAGATCCATACCTTTTCCTATCTTTCTTCCCTCTCTATCACCTCGACGTGTTTGCTGTTTTCGACCCTACAGCATCACTTTTCTTTTCGTTTTTCCTTCTCCCTTTTCCGTCTCCATCTCTCCCCTTCCTTCAGTTTCTTCAGTTTTTTTCTCGAATCAGAAAAAAGCAGGAGACTCGACATTACGATCCGCCTCCACCGTCCCCCCCCTCCACCCCTCCCCTCACCAATAACAACAACAAACCCTCGATCTGCCCAACATGGTTTCCGCCTCCAAGGAGAAGAGACTCGCAAAGAAGGCCGCCGATGGCAGTGGCAAGAAGACGGTCGCTTCCCGTTCCAAGGCCGGCTCCAAGAACGCCAGCAATGCGGCCTCGGTGAACGGCGACGAGGTCGACGCCGACGGCAACCCCATCGAGGTTGTCAACGACCCCGAGGAGATTAAGCGGTTGGCTGCACAGATGGACAAGCACGGCTTGTCGGACCGCGTCACGACCGGTGTGCTGGCCTCGACGTCCACCAGCCGTGACGTCAAGATCACAAGCACCAGTCTGGTGTTCCACGGCCGCGTCCTCGTCACAGACTCGACGCTCGAGCTGACATACGGCAAGCGCTACGGCCTGCTCGGCGAGAACGGCTGCGGCAAGTCTACGCTGATGAAGGCTATTGATGCCCGCGAGTTCCCCATTCCCGACTTTGTCGACATCTACCTGCTCAACGAGGGTGCGCCGCCGAGCGAGCTGGGCGCCCTCGAGTGGGTCGTCAAGGAGGCCGAGAACGAGCTGGAGCGCCTCGACAAGCTGGCCGAGAAGCTGCTCGAGGATGAGGGCCCCGAGAGCCCGGTGCTGATGGACCTGTACGAGGTAAGTAGACGACGGTGCTCTTTTGCCACCCGTGTTCTTTTGGCCAGCCACTAACCTACATTCAACAGCACATGGAGAAGATGGACCCCTCGACATTCGGCACGCGTGCCTCGCTGATCCTGACGGGTCTGGGCTTCAACAAGCAGACGATCAACAAGAAGACCAAGGACATGTCCGGTGGCTGGCGGATGCGCGTGGCGCTCGCCAAGGCGCTGTTCGTCAAGCCGTCGCTGCTGCTGCTCGACGACCCGACGGCCCATTTGGACCTGGAGGCTTGCGTGTGGCTGGAGGAGTACATGAAGAAGTGGGACCGCACACTGGTGCTGGTTTCGCACTCGCAGGACTTCCTCAACGGCGTGTGCTCGACCATGATCGACATGCGCGACAAGAAGCTGATGTACTTTGGTGGTAACTACGACTCGTACGTGAAGACGCGGTCCGAGTTGGAGACCAACCAGATGAAGGCGTACGCCAAGCAGCAGGAGGAGATTGTGCACATCAAGAAGTTCATCGCCAGCGCCGGTACCTACGCCAACCTGGTGCGCCAAGCCAAGTCCCGGCAGAAGATTCTGGACAAGATGGAGGCCGACGGCTTCATCCAACCCGTGGTGCAGGACAAGGTGTTCACATTCCGTTTCGCCGACGTCGAGAAGCTGCCGCCGCCGGTGCTGTCGTTTGACAACGTCACGTTCTCGTACTCGGGCGACGCCAAGGACGACTTGTACCGCAACATCGACTTGGGCTTCGACATGGACTCGCGCACGGCGCTGGTCGGCCCCAACGGTGTGGGCAAGTCGACGCTGCTGCGCCTGATGACGGGCAAGTTGAGCCCGACCGAGGGCTCCGTGTCGCGCCACACGCATCTGAAGCTCGGCCTGTACTCGCAACACTCGGCCGAGCAGCTCGACATGACCAAGTCGGCGCTCGACTTTGTGCGCGAGAAGTACCGCGAGAAGTCGCAGGACTACCAGTACTGGCGCCAGCAGCTAGGCAAGTACGGTCTCTCGGGTGAGTCCCAGACCGCGCTGATCGGCACGCTGTCCGAGGGCCAGAAGAGCCGTATCGTGTTTGCGCTGCTCGCCATTGAGAGCCCCAACATGCTGCTGCTGGACGAGCCGACCAACGGTCTGGACATTCCGACCATTGACAGTCTGGCGGACGCCATCAACGCCTTCACCGGCGGTGTCATCGTCGTTAGCCACGATTTCCGTCTGCTCGACAAGATCGCCAAGCAGATTCTGGTGTGCGAGAACCGGTCCATCCGGACATGGGACGGCAGCATCTCCGAGTACAAGAACTACCTGCGGAAAAAGATGATCAGCGCGGGTGCTGTGTAAGGAGAGAAAAAAAGAGTTCTGTTCTGATCTGAGGTCTCAAAACAAAAAGAGGGGAGTACAAAAAAAGATAATAGAGCGGGAAACGCAACACCAAGACTGATTTGGATGGGTTGATTTTTATTTTTTATTTTACTTTATTTTACCTCTACGTTTCCCCGTGTTGTCTGCCTCGACGCCGCGTTCGACGGCAAAACGACGTTTGTTTATGTTTCTCAAAGTGTTATTTTCCCTTCGTTGGTTTCTTTCGCAAAATAGAGTCTAGTTTGGCATGAATAAAAATCCAATGGGTAGAATAAGAATGCGTTGTGATTAGAAGTTGTCATGATTGTGGCTTCGTGATTTGCATGATAAATGGTGATTGTGATACGGATACAGTGCGCATTAGGTAGACAATCCTCACTTACTCACTACCCAAAAAGAGCCTGCTTTGCCTTCTGTCGTTTCCCCTCACTTGCGTGTCTTTTTTGCTATTTTCGGCCGATGGGGGCCGATGATGATAACTGCGACTAAGTCCGGGCGCTGTGGATAAAGAACGAGGCGTGCCAACTTTTTCTCGCCATACCCTGACAGCCTGGAAAGCGGGTGCTGACGGATGCACCCACGATGTAATTAATACTGTGTCTTCCTGTGAACGTCGGCGACAGGCTTTCGACATGTACGTTTAGTGAAGTCGTATTATAATTTCTTTGCTTTCCTTGTGTTAGTAAAGAAAAGGTGATGTTTGACATAAATACCGTTTCAGTTTCCGCGATCGGATGTCTTGCATTGTTCTGGGCCTCCATTCTGCCACCGCATTGTGTCGTGTCTTTTTCGTGCGAGTCGTGTCGGTTGTCCTGTTGTTTCGCCTGTGACGGAGCATCGCATCCAGCCTACGACGTTTCCCCTTTTGAAGACGTATTCCTTGTTCTGCTACTCCGTACTCCGTACTCGTACACGCACAGTCCACTACCAGCGGTTAAACTGGGGCAGCCACTTCCACATCTCGGGCTGCGGAATGCACTGGACACAAGCTGGTTTTTATGCGCCCCTGTGGTTGGTTGCCCTGTGCTCCGTATTACTGCATACGATCGTCAAACGTCGAAAAGGTAAAAAAACGCAAAAACGCAAACGAAATGCCTGTTT
This sequence comes from Sporothrix dimorphospora, assembly GCA_021397985.1. NCBI lineage: Eukaryota > Fungi > Ascomycota > Sordariomycetes > Ophiostomatales > Ophiostomataceae > Sporothrix > Sporothrix dimorphospora. Next base: position 42,018 of record WOUA01000068.1, read on the forward strand.
CTGTGACTAGAAAGCGATGTGCGCCACAGAACGTCTAGGATTTCATTCGACGATAAGTGGCTTACGCTTGTTTAGTTGTTTGTGGGCGGTGTGAGGGCAAGAGCGATGATGCGAAACTTAAGGAGCAAAATTGGAAGGCGGAATCGTGGGTGCGTGGCGACAAGGGGGTGACACTTTTGTTCAGACGGGAAGGAAAAAGGGAAGGCACGCAAAATGGACATGGAAGTTGTCGCGACGGCAGTCACGTTCGGGTCAGGCAAGACGTGGCAGGAAAGTCGTTGCGAAGTGGATCGCCCTGACCCAGCCGACGTAATGATGGAAGTGAGGAAGGTGCAAGGAGAGGGCAGAGACTGCAACTCCGTCATTTGCACTTTTGCACTGAACAGTGAACTGAACACAGTTTTTTTGCTTGTTGCATCGCCCTCTTTGCTCGTTCTCGTCGTTTGTCGACAAACTCCGAAAGAAGAAAGGGGTGGATGCATTAGCGTCGTGCCAGGCTGAGGAGAGAGAATCGAAGTGCCTGGAACACTGCCATTGGCCGAGGAGCCGGGCGTGCGGCCCCAGACGATCAAAAGAGACCAAAGAGACCAAAGACCCACGAACGGGAGTTGTGAGGGAAAGGTGAGATTTGGGGGGCAAGGCCACGGAAGCGAGCGTGCAAGGAAAAGGGAAAGAGGGACCCGAGGATGGGGCCACACGGGGTTGGCGGGCAAGGCAGGTACCAACACAACTCAACGAGGGGAAAGAGCTGAGCAGAAAGGTGCCGCGCAAACGGCGAGAATGGAAAGAACGGAGGGCAATACAAGAAAGGAAAAAAAAAGAAATAAAAAGAGCAACGAATGTAGAGGGAAGGAGACGAGAAGAAGAAAGAGAAAGAGCTCTCGTGGTTACAACGGGAGGGAAGGAGGGGGGACTTGGTCGAAGCGCGGAAAGTGCATGCAAACACATGTACTTCGTACTCCCAACCGGGAAACGAGGGAAGGAGCGAGCCCAGAATAGTTCGCAGGACCAGAGCAACGCAATAAAGGCCGTAGAGAAAAAAGAGGAAAAAAAGGGAAAAAAGAGCTCGCCGAGCAAAGACGCACCAAAAAAGGCGTCACTCGTCGAGTCTGGGTTTCCACCGCCGTCACCTAATTCCCATCTCATCCTCCCATTCCCCATCCGCTCCATCCTGCCACTTGCCATCTCCATCACCCCAATCCCTTTCCGCCCGTCCGCCATCACCATCACCATCACCACCCACATCGCCATCGCCTCGACGGCCATTTTCGCACCGACGTGCGCGATCTAGTAGTCATCGACACTTTTGGGGTGAAGGTGCTGTGGAATCCAATCGTTTCGACGCCTTTGAGCGCTGTTTGGCCTCTGCTTCCGTGCCTCTCGGCTTCCCAGACGAGCGTCGTCGGCTTCTCGCGTTGTCCCACAGGTCCCATCGCTACGCGCATCGCCGCCACCAGCACAAAAAAGGCACAGAATCGGCACTCTGCGCTGCCAACACTCGCCCAGGCACCCAACCCATTTTCCATCTGCGCGTTTCGCCTTGCACACCCCGACACCGATGCGGCCAACATAGGATTTCCGTGTCCTTTCTTTTTCCTTTCTCGTCCCTTCCCTTTCTTCCCGCCTCTCCCTCTTCTCTTTCGAGAGCTCCTTGCTAGCCTCTTGTCGCAATTGGCTGCCCACCATAACCGCATAACCGCATCCGTCACCGGTCGACAACTCACAGCTTTCGAGCCCCGCGACAACAGACTGCCACCACGCGAGCAAGTCGGGCAAAGCAGCAAGACTTGCGCGGTAGATACACAGACGAGCTATGGACCCGTCCAGCAACTTCCACTCGACCGTGCTGGGTCGCTCGTCCGACGACGGCACCACCGCCAACGGCAGCAACGGCGACAGCGACCGTCCGCGGCGACGCGCCATTGACATCCTCAACCCCGAGCCCGAGTCCGAGCCCGCAACCTCTTCTCCCTACCCATCGCGCCATCGGCACCAGCACTCCTACGCCTCGTCGACGGCCTCCTCCTCCTACCGTGCCCACGACACCTTTGCGCTGCGCTCGCCCACCAAGGCAGAGTTCCGTCCGCTGGTGTCGCCGAGCGCCCGTCAAGCGTCGCCTGCCTCCATCGGCCCGGCCGTGACCAACCTGCTCAACAACAGCCCGCCACTGCAGCACCGTCCGCCGCCGTCTTCCGTGTCGCGCTCGCGGTCGCCGCACCTTGCACCGCCGTCGGGCGCATCCGCCGCGTCTACACCCTATTCGGCACACGGTGACGCGCAGTCGGCGCCGCGCGAGCATCCCCCCCGCAAGTTCTACGACCCGACCACCGACACCACGACCGCGACCGCGACCGGCACTGCGTCATCGGCCGTTGACCGCCACACGTCGGGTTCGCGCTCCCGGCGCGACGACAGCCAGGTGAGTTTGTTTTACGATGCGTTGAGCTCTTCGCGTCTTTTCTTTCCTTGCGCCTTTATTATTCTGTTTGCCTTGTTTGTCCCGAGCCTTCCCCGACTCCTGTTCTCCTCGTGTCTGCCCCCCATCTGCAGCCTTGCCCTTGAGCGCACACACTGTTGTTTCGTTGTCTATCTCACGTTATGTTGTTCTCTCCTATCGTTTGCCTTGCCAGCCCTCTCTTCCCTGCCCTGTTTGTGTTAGTCGGCAGCCTGAATTCCCAGACACGAAAGCACGGAACCTAGGCCAAGCCAAAATCAAATCGATCCTGGCATCGGTCTGTTGGCTGACGGTGACGCCAATCATCACCTATGTGGCTCTGGCTGGCTCTGGCGTTTGTGCGTTCGCTCCTTTTTTCCTGGTGCTGTGGCCGTGGCCCTTTCTGGATTCGCGCGCCTGACGCTTTCCCACGCCCTTGTCTCATCATCCACGCCGCGCAACTCCGTCTCCAAAATTTCTCCTATATCACTTTGGCCCTTATTTTCCATCTCTCCCTTACGCTCCCTTTTTTCTCGTTCCCTCGTCCGCCACGCCTCCACTTAATCATTGGTTCAATCATTCGCGTTTCTGTTCCGTCGCCCAATTTTGCATTTCCGTTTTCCATTTTCCGTCCTCCTTTCCTTTTCTTCTCGTCATTCTTTTCCTCCGCCCATTTCCATTCCCCCCTTTCTTTTTCCATCACGACCATCACAGCCATCACCATCCACCATCAACAGAGCCAGTCTCTCGCGACAAACGCGTTTTTTTCTGCCCATTGCCCGTCGGATCATCACCACCACCCCCTTAATCCATTCGCCCACCACTTCCACACGTTAAAATGCAGCTTCGACAAGCCTGACGTGACACTTTGGACTGACTCGAGATTCTTCTCTTCTCCCCATCGACAGCATCGCGATAACCACGGTTATCCATCACAATCGACTGCTGCACCGCGCAGCCCCGTCTCACACTCTCGCAACCGTTCTGAATCGACACCTGCCGCGGTGCCCGTATCCGAGTCGTCGGCTCACTCTCCCAATCCTTCCACAAACATGGCTTCACCATCGTTACGGCAGCCGCCGTTGACCATGCTTGGGTCGCCACCGCCAAACGGCACGTCGGGGCACTCAATTTCATACACAAAGGACAACTCGCCTGCTCCATCTAAGGCATCCGCACCGGCAAGTGTAAGTGAATACCCTCGATTGCACTTTATCGATGCTCTTCGAATCCAATTTGTTCCAACCCTTTTGGTCTTCCAATAGTGCCCTGCTGTCTTTCTATTCATCATCACATTTTACTGACTTTGACTTATCTGCAGACGCCAAAACGAACAGCCGATTTAATGTCGTTCTCCAACATCCTCTCCAGCGCTGAGCCTCCCGCCGAAGAGCCCAGGGCGAAATCGCCTCCTCCCCCAGTCGATGACGACTCCGAGCACACTACGGGCCGCGGCGTCCGCGTCATTAAGCTGGAGAAGCCCGATGATAAGAAGCAAAGCCGCGTCCCGCGTCGCGTGGCCAAACCCCGTGCGTCAAGCTCCAGAGTCGCGAGAGATGCCGATAAAGAACGTGATTCTGTCCTTTCCGAGGCCGCACCCAAGACTTCGCGTCGCTCATCCACAAAACTCGCCGTTCCTGCCCCCGAGCCACGCGTGCCAGCCAAGCGTGGACCGAACGGCCAGCAGAAGAAGAAGGTCTCGGTCTCGTCCTCTGCATCCGCCGAGAAGAGCATCCAGAGCTTTATGAAGAAGCTTGACACAACGGAAGACTTTGACGCCCACGAGTACCTCGATGATTCGCAGTACGACGAGGAGCAGCGGGTTTGGAAGGAGCGCCAGCGCCGTCGCCAACTGCAAATGGCGGCAAAAGATGCCGAGCTCCGCCACGTCCGCAGAGCCGAGCTAGCAGAGTCACTAGCTAAGCGTCTCGAGGACCACAGCTACCTGGGCACCAAACGCTACTACGAAATCTACTACAACGACGCGCTCCAGGAAGTGCGCGAGCAAGAGCTGTTTGCCGAGAAGGAGCGCAAGAAGGACATGCAACGCAAGCGGCGGAGAGAGAAATCCATGGCGGTCACTCTCGAGCAGAAGAAGGCGGCCCTGGCTCGCGCCGCCTTGGCTGAAGACGAACACGAGCGCCAGAAGCTGCTGCGCGAAGCCGAACGTGCCAACAAAAAGGTGCAGCAGACGAAGCTCATTCTGCAGAAGGGCATCAAGGGCCCCGTCCGCAATGCCGCTATCGAACTGAACCTCGAGGGGGGCACGATGGCCACCTTCCAAGCAACCGACATGGAGCCTGGTAAGGCGAAGGCCAAGGGTCGCGGCGGATCCCGTCCTAAGAAGTCCAAGGAGCAGAAGCAGCAAGAAAAGGAGAACGCAGAAGCTGCCCAGGCTGCCCTGGACGCCGGCGAGGCCCTGCCGTCGAAGGAGGAGACGTCAAAGATCCGCATCAAGTTCAAGAAGGGTTCCGGTGCCAATGGCACGCCTGGCCGCGACGATTCTGGCCGAGACGACGGGTACTCGAACAAGGAGAACGCGGAGCCCAAGTTGAGTAAGAAGGACAAGGAGAAGGAGAAGGCCGCTGCTGCTGCCGCCGCCGCTGCCGCTGCCGCCGCTGCCGAACCGCCCAAGGACCCCTTCCAGACCAAGGGCTTCATCCAGATCTACGACCAAATCTGGCGCGACCTCGCTCGGAAAGACGTCAGCAAAACATTCCGTCTCGCGACAGACTCGTACTCGACCAAGGCCTCGAACCTCAAGAAGACTGCCCTTCTCGCATCCAAGGAGGCCAAGAGATGGCAGCTTCGCACCAACAAGGGCAACAAGGACCTGCAGGCACGCGCCAAGCGTGTCATGCGTGACATGATGACCTTTTGGAAGCGGAACGAGCGCGAGGAGCGCGACCAGCGCAAGGCGGCCGAGAGACAGGAGCTCGAGAACGCGCGCAAGGAGGAAGCCGACCGCGAAGCCGCCCGACAGAAGCGCAAGCTTAACTTCCTCATCTCGCAGACAGAGCTGTACTCCCATTTCATTGGAAAGAAAATCAAGACGGACGAGGTCGAGCGCAGCACCGACCACCCCGACGAAATCGCCAAGCAAGCTGCTAAAGGTGGCGCGGGTGCCAACGGTCATCAGGCCAACGTCCCCAAGGTGGACGAACCGTCTGGTCCCGTGGGTGCTAGGGTCACAGATTTCGAAGATCTGGATTTCGACGCCGAAGACGAGACTCAACTGCGTGCGGCTGCCATGGCCAATGCACAGAACGCCATCGCCGAGGCACAGCAGAAGGCGCGCGAGTTCAACAACGAGAACGATATGGACGAGGAGGGCGAGATGAACTTCCAGAACCCCACCGGTCTGGGTGACGTCGAAATCGAGCAGCCCAAGCTTCTCAACGCGCAACTCAAAGAGTACCAGCTCAAGGGTCTCAACTGGCTGGTCAACCTGTACGAGCAGGGTATCAACGGTATTCTCGCTGACGAGATGGGTCTCGGCAAGACTGTCCAGTCCATCTCCGTTATGGCCTACCTGGCCGAGAAATACGACATCTGGGGTCCCTTTTTGGTTGTCGCACCTGCTTCTACTCTCCACAATTGGCAGCAGGAAATTAATAAGTTCGTGCCCGAGTTCAAGGTGCTCCCCTACTGGGGCTCGGCCGGCGACCGCAAGGTTCTGCGCAAGTTTTGGGACCGCCGGCACTCCATGTACAAGAAGAACGCACAGTTCCACGTGCTCGTTACATCGTACCAGCTGGTCGTGGCCGACGTGGCTTTCATGTCCAAGATGCGCTGGCAGTACATGATTTTGGACGAGGCGCAAGCTATCAAGAGTTCGCAAAGTTCGCGTTGGAAGGTGCTCCTCAACTACCACTGCCGCAACCGTCTTCTGCTCACCGGTACGCCCATCCAAAACAACATGCAGGAGCTGTGGGCCTTGTTACATTTCATCATGCCGTCCCTTTTCGATTCCCACGACGAATTTAGTGAATGGTTCTCCAAGGACATCGAATCACACGCGACGAGCAACACGAAACTTAACGAGGACCAGCTGAAGCGTCTACACATGATTCTCAAGCCGTTCATGCTTCGGCGTGTCAAGAAGCATGTGCAAAAGGAGCTGGGCGACAAGATCGAGTTGGACGTTTTCTGCGACCTGACGTACCGCCAGCGCGCCTACTATGCCAACCTCCGCAACCAGATCAGCATCATGGACCTCATCGAGAAGGCGACGCTGGGCGACGACAATGACTCTAAGACACTCATGAACCTCGTCATGCAGTTCCGCAAGGTCTGCAATCACCCCGACTTGTTCGAGCGGGCGGATACAGCGTCTCCTTTCTCCATGTCCTACTTTGCCGAGACGGCCTCGTTTAGCCGCGAGGGAACCAACGTCCCCGTTGGCTACTCGGCTCGGAACATGATCGAATACCAGCTGCCCCGCCTCATCGCCCGCGAGGGTGGCCGCCTGCACCAGGCTGGGAGCGACAACTACGTGGCCGGCTTCCGCAATAAGTACCTCGACCAGCTCATGAACATCTGGAAGCCGGAGAACATTCGGGACAGCGCTAAGAAGGACGGTACCTTTTCGTTCCTGCGCTTTGCTGACACGAGCCCGGGCGAAGCTTACCGTGCCTCTCACAGCGATGTGTTTGCTAGAAGCGCCGATCTCCTGAGCAAGCACTCTTCATCGTCCGCGCTCTCGTCTCGCCTTCGCCGCATGCAGGTGCTGTACGATGATGAGAACGCCGACGGGAGTGCTTTGAGCAAGGGCGGCTTCACACCCGCGCATGCTCTGTTCCAGATCCGCGAGCGGAACAACCGGATGGCTCTGGCTGATATCACGAGTGAGGGTGTTCTCGACTCGCTGATGAACGTGGCCCGCACGACGTACGATAACACTGGTTTAACGCGTGTCGAGGCTGCCGGCCGCGAGAATGCATCGGCCCCGCCGATCGAGCTTGCCTGCAGCAGCCGTGGCACTGTCGCGGAGCGCGAAGACTTGCTGTTCAACGTCCCCATGCGCCGCGCTCTGTACGGCATCAACCCTGTCGAAGAGTTGGCGCTAGTGACGAACAAGGTGCAATGGGCGGACTACCCCCCTCTACCCATGCTGCCGACACCTGATGTGGAGAAGAAACGGTTCACAAACATTGCGGTACCGTCGATGCGCCGCTTCGTGACCGACTCGGGCAAGCTGGCCAAGCTGGACGAGCTTCTGTTCAAGCTCAAGGAGGGTGGTCATCGTGTGCTGCTGTATTTCCAGATGACACGCATGATTGATTTGATGGAGGAGTACCTGACGTACCGCAACTACAAGTACTGCCGCCTCGACGGTTCAACGAAGCTCGAGGACCGTCGCGACACGGTACACGATTTCCAAACGCGGCCGGAGATCTTTGTCTTCTTGCTGTCGACTCGTGCGGGTGGTCTCGGTATTAATTTGACGTCGGCCGACACGGTCATCTTTTACGACTCGGACTGGAACCCCACCATCGACTCACAGGCCATGGATCGCGCGCATCGTCTCGGCCAGACGCGCCAGGTCACGGTGTACCGCCTGATTACGCGGGGCACGATCGAGGAGCGGATCCGCAAGCGCGCGCTGCAGAAGGAGGAGGTGCAGCGTGTGGTCATTTCCGGTGGCAGCGGCGCGTCGTCGATGGGCGTCGACTTCTCGGGCCGCCGCGCACAAGACAACCGCAACCGCGACATTGCACTGTGGCTGGCGGACGACGAGCAGGCCGAGATGATTGAGCGGCGCGAGAAGGAGCTGCTGGAGAGCGGCGAGTACGACAAGACGACCAAGAAGCGCGGCGGCAAGCGGAAGCGCAACACAACGGCGGCCAACAACAACCTGGACATGGACGGCGGCGCCAGCCTCGACGACATGTACCACGAAGGTGAGTCGCTATCAAGTGCCTCTTCTTTTCCTCTAACATGTACAAGGACAATGACTAACTTCGATGCAGGCGAGGGCAACTTCGACGACAACAAACAGTCGGGCGCTGCCACGCCGGTCGAGGCCGGCGGCGACGCACGCGGTGCCGGCGGCAAGAAGAAGCGCGTCCCCGTGAAGAAAGCCAAGTCGACCAAGCAGCGCCTTGCGATTGCCGATGGCATCGATGGTTGAGACTTGGGGGTGCACGTCTAATGCACGCTCATTCCTTTCATTATTTTCTCTCTCTTCGTCATTCTTCTCTATTCTGTATTGTTATTACACTGGGCGAATCTTGGTCGCATAGATTACATTGTTTCCGTCTTTGTTTGGTTCTTCTTTTTTTAACCGAATTGTTTTGTTTTACCTTTTTTTCTTTTCTATCTTTGCTTTGTTTTGATATATGGAGGACAATACGGGGTTCATTATGGTCCAGGGGCGCCGGTGAAGGAGAATGAATTACCTGGGAGATGGTGCTCTGCAAAGGACTCCTCCGTAAACAGAGGAGGGCATATTTCCAGTGGGCACAACATGCCATAAAAAGGGAAGGGGATTTCTTGTATTTTATACATGGTTGCGTCATTTTGCTCAGCAGTGACTGCTGCCGTTTTCTGTTAGACGGGGATCTCGGAGAGCAGATACAAATAATAGGCGTTCGAGTTGCAGCACTCACCGAAGACATTATGGTGGGTTCCGCCATTTCCTCTAAAAAGAAACAGCGGTGGCTACTACGTGCAAAACATGAACCGAGTAAATTGACTTAATGAAACGAAAATGAAGTTGATAAAGTTCGCCAAAAATAACTACGTTATTAAAGACAAAGGGAACGGTATGAAGAATACAATCAACACGGATGAAAGGAAAAAAAAAACGTTTTTCCTTCAGAAGACCAAAAAATGACAAGAGAGGGATTCGAACCCTCGCCCTTTCGGATTGGTGACTTTAAAACCGATTTCCCGTTTTATAGGGAAAGGATGGCCTAAAACCAACGCCTTAACCACTCGGCCATCTTGCCGTTAATATTCCGGTAAATCCCGGAGGTCTATTCCAGTTTATGTAGGGTAGTCGGCGCGGGCCATTGTCGTAGAGCTTCCCTTAGAAGTTACAAACATTTGTCACAACACCAGTCAAATTGCAAAAATCGATGAAATAAATTAAGTTGTTAAGAAGAGTATGCTACCATTGAAAGCGTCCATTTTTAATGCAAGATATATCGAACGCTTTTTTGCCCACAAACCTGTTCCTGTTTGGGTCAGTTTCTTTTTGGTTTTGCCACGATTTGCCTCTCCTCTTCTTGACGCTTCTTTTTGTGCTTGCATGGACTCGACATTGATCTTCAACAAGGCCAAAGGTCCCCGTTTCATACAAACGTTCGAGTCCATGTCGATGAACGTCCCGTCACTAAAGAAGGCCTAAAAGACGTCAAAATTACCATAGAAAATGGAGAGACTGATGTTGAAACTTTTATTGACTCTTTCGACGAGACTTTTTCGTTCGTCTACCCTGTCCAATACACCAGTGGAGGCAACACACGAATACTAGCATGCTTTGTGGTAGAAAGAGGTTTAGTGCTCGAGTGAGTGGACGGGGTGCGTAGCGTACGGGCATGCTGCAGGGGACTGCGAAAGGTCCAGAATGGGGCAAGTGATTCTTTGAGTGGGTTGACAACTAACATGTGAATGGACAAGCTTCTTCTTGCGCAGTTTTGGGCAGAACCGAAAGCAACTGTTGATGAGCATTGATTTTTCATTGGTAGGGCCAGTTTGACAGAAAAGCATTTCGGAATGAAGTACTCCTTCAGGCTGTGCTATTTACCACTGACTGTGTAAAGTCTGATTTTCACTGAGCCTTTAGAGCCATTCTTTTCATCGACTGCGCCACCTCCCCTTGACAGGAGTGCGGCGCTCACCTTGCAGCGCTATGTAACACGCACAAGACAAAAAGGCAAAACGTGCACGAACGGACAATAAAGCTCACGATGGGTTATTGATTACGACACTGGTGAACTTGCACTGACACTAGCGCACGAACTGGGCACGAACGCACGATCCAGGCGCTGGCCAGTCGGGACGGGACTGGACAAGGATTCCAGGAGGACGGGCAAATTGTCTCTTGAAGAAAGGCGCTCCAGGCAGAAGGGGATAAGAGGAGGTGAAGAGACTGAGGAGACGAGGAGAAAAGAAGAACAATGGGAACGAGTGGCAAATTGCGGGAGCAACCTCGACCAGGCCGACCAGGCCGACCAGGCTGGGATAATCACGTTTTGACGGCGGCTGCGGCGGCTGTTTGTTGACTCTTGTGGACTCTTGTTGACTTGGCGCAGTATCTTGACAAGAGCCTTACAGGGCGGTCGATAAGATATGTTGAGGGCGGCGTCGCCCGTGCAGACAGGGAAGACGGAAGACGACGAGGGTAAGAACCGACAGAATAAGAAAGACGATCGCGTCTACAAGGGCGAATGAAAAACGAGAAGCCGGACATGGCCCCAGAAGGAGACCGAACTAGGAAGAAGAAAAGAGAAACAAAAGACGACAGACAGTGTGGAGAGGCTGCACCCGACAGCCTTGTCCGTTAGGCTGACCGCGGTACAAGACAAATCAAGGACAGGAAAAGAAAGCCAGACAAAAAAAAGGCCTCCGCTGGCTCATTGGTCAGAAGAGCCACCTTGAGCCTCAGGGTGGCATGGCGAGCCTTGCCGGCGTCCGCCTGCGACTCAAAAATACACCCAAAAAACAACCCCTGCCACTGCTGCGGCTACTTTACAATTCTTGTGGCGACCGCCCACCCCAAAAATGGCACGAGGAGGAAAAAAGAGCTACACTGTTCTTGGGGAGGGCCGTGAACAGGGGGTGCCCCATGCCTTGTTGGCGTCCTCCCATTTACACGGGAGTGCTGGAAGGGGCGCTTCAATACCCTGAGCACTGAGCTCTGAGCACTAGGCGTTTGCTGGGTGTTTGCCAAGTTGCGAAGTGTGGTTTTTTTAGGCGCGCCTTGTCGACAATTGGACGCCTTTTTTGGCAACACCCCTGCCACCGCGATGTCCTTGGCCAGAGTACAAAAGATGCATCGTTTGTCAACTCCTGCAGAGGTCAGCCTTGCATCTCATATTTTTGTCGTTGGTCAACTTCCGTTCATCGTTCATCGTTTGATTTTAAATTTACTTTTTATCTACAGCAAACATTTTGCTTTCTATTGTCTCTCACAACATTGGCTTTGCAAACGGATATTTCGTCAACAGACATCGACAATAATTATTGTTGACCTTTACCAAAATATTTTGGATTGCATGATCATCTCCCGATATACCGCCAACCACACTTTACAAACGGAGACAATTAAAGACCACACGAGATGGCATCACGATCTGACGACGCCGTGGCGTCTCAACAAGGCACGCCGGCCCGAGAGAAGACGAGCAAGAGTGGACGCAACAGCAACAAGGCCGCCACGCCACCGCAAACGCCAGGTGTTTCGACACCAGTACCAGCTACTGCTTCCTCATCCTCCTCGTCGATCCCAACACCACCCTCGTCCGGCCGGTCGACCGCACATGCCAACCGGCATCACCGTCGTCCCAGTGCCGCTCTCCGCGCTGCCCGCGCCTTCTTGTCCTTGCCGCCATCACCACTGTCACCGCCAGCCGCACCGAGTCCACCCACGAGTCCGCCCACTACACTAAGACGACTGGCCTGGCCATCAGCGGCGGCAGGAATATCATCAGTAACCATGCCCAGCACGCCCCGCATACCGCGCGAGGAAACACCCGAGGTCGCTCAGATTCCCGCCGACCAGGCCTTTTGTGCGTGCTGTGATAACGGCGATCTGGGTGTCAGGGAAGGCGGCAAGGGAAAACAACAGGCAACCAATGGCCAAGATCAGTCAGCCGTGCAGTGTGCTGTACATGGCGATGGTCAGACTATCCAGACCGCCCAGCCCGTCCAAAGCAACCGTAGTCATCCACCACGTGAACGCGAGCGCGAGGCAGGCAACCTCACCAAAGTGGAGGCACAGCGTGAGTTCCTTTCTCCACAGATATAAATTTCGTTTGCATGGTACTGCTGCTAACTATTTGACAGTCCAGGCAGCAAGGGCCTACATGATGAGACGGAAGGGGCAGGGATCAGTGTCTGAAGGCGGCAACAGCGGTAGCAGCGGCAGCAGTAGTAGCCAAGACAAGAAGCAGGGGAAACCAGGTTCATCACGGTGACAGGGGGAGGTGAAAAATGAGCCAACAATGGGTTTTGTAACCTGAGAGTGGAAGGATCATATGGCACCTTGTGGGAAAATACGGACGGCGGTTTGGTTGGGTCACTCGGCAAGGTTTTTTATTTTAGGCATTAGGCACGGTCTGCGTTTGTTTCTGTCTACATATTCATAGGGAGTTTGGAGTACGGCGTACAGGCTACAACAGTGCAGTCAAAATTCAAAAGTCCTCGTTTTCCGTTTTGAAAGGAAAGGTGTGTTTACAGAGGGCTGCCTCGTATAGCTGATTTCAAGTTGACCGAATTTTAAATCTCTCTTCTACCCATCTCATATAATGATCTATTGAACCAGTGAAAGCAGTATAAAACACGAGAAAAGAGATGAAGTCCTGTGATGTTATCAATGGAGACCCTGCCAACGAACTCACAATGTGGCACTGGCCACTGCGGCAGCGGCAGGGGTCCGTCCCTCCTGCTCCCGCAAGTTACAGGGGGGCATCGACCCTTGTCACTCAGCCTTGACAGGCTGGAGGCCGCAGAATCGAATACCGTTAATCGAGCATTGACAATCGAGATTCGAAACAGATCGGGGTGAATGAGTCTCTTATCTTATTCTGTCACAAAGAATCGTCTTTGAACTACAAGGCATGTCTCATTTTTATCTGATATTCTTAGCGTATCCTCGCCCTGACTTACACGTCGTCCTGCTTCTCCATCAGACTTCTTTCCATTGGACACGGACGACTCCAACTCTGCGGAAAACGTCTCGTCTCCAACGTCTCCAAATTCTAGCGTGGGAATAGCACCAAATTGTGTAGACAAACAAACCAGACCACACACATCGGTTGCCTTCTTCCCCAACCATGGCTTCGCCTGTCGGCAGATGCTGCCGCTCGCGGGGTAAAGCCAAGCTTCGACATAGATGAAGCCGACGGTGAAGGAGATAAATATGTGCAACGTAGAGTATTTAAAATCAATGGAGCTTCATTAACGTATCTTAGCATTTCACACAGCATCATTGACCTCTCACTGTACGGAGTGCTCCTTCTCACAATGACCGACGTTCCTACGCTCCCCGAGACGCACTCGGGCATCCCCGTCTACCTCCTCGACAAGGCCCGCGCCACCAAGGCCGCCGTCTATCAGCTCAAGGACCATGCCGGCGCCAACACCAGCATTCCGCGCCGCCGCGCCGTGCCCGCACTGCCCGTAGGTGTTTCACCGGAAACCTTTAAGGCGGCCATTGCCGACCTGTGCGGGCTTCTCGGCAACGACCACGTCGAAGTCGTCGACCAAGCCTTGAAAGACGGCTGGTACATGGAGCACCCCAACACCCACGACATGATGACAATCCTCGACGACGAAGAGTTCGTGGCCTCCGCCGTCGTCTACCCCGGCAGCACCGAAGACGTGCAGGCGGTGGTGCGCTGGGCCAACAAGTACCTCATCCCCATCTTTCCCATCTCCATAGGAAGGAACTGTGCGTGCAAATGATCTCCCTTCTTTCAATCTCGCTGTTCGTCACTCACCCTCCTCAGTAGGATATGGCGGCGCTGCGCCTCGCGTCCGCGGTTCGGTGGTGGTCGACCTCGGCCGGCGCATGCGTGCCATCCTCGACATTAGCGCCGACGACTTTACCTGCCTCGTGGAGCCCGGCGTCTCGTTCTACGCGCTGCACGACGAGATCCAGACACGCGGCCTCGGCGACACGCTGTGGGTGGATGTACCCGACCTGGGCGGCGGGTCTGTCATCGGCAACACGGTCGACCGCGGCGTCGGCTACACTCCGTACGGCGACCATTGGGCGACGCACTCGGGGCTGGAAGTGGTGCTGCCGACGGGCGAGGTGGTACGGACGGGGATGGGCGCACTTCCAGGCAACAACACCTGGCAGGCCTTTCCCTACGGCTTCGGTCCGTTCTCGGACGGCATCTTCTCGCAGTCGAACTTTGGCATTGTGACCAAGATGGGCATGACGCTGATGCCGAACCCGGGTGGGCACGAGAGTTTTGTAGGTCCCGAGTGGCCCACATGACCATCATAATAGTGACAGCGACTAACACGTCCAGTTGTACACATTTCAAAAAGAGGAGGATCTTGCACAGCTGGTAGGTTTCTCTACTCCCACCATCCTTGTCTATGACAAGACACCCCCTAACTATCAGATCGAAATCATCCGCCCGCTGCGCATCCGCAACATTCTCGAAAACGTCGCCCAACTACGCCACGTCACACAGTCCGTCGCCGTGCGCGGCCGCCCGCGGTCCGAATATTACGAGCCCGCCGACGGCCTCGTGCCACAGGAGGTAATTCACAAGGCGGCTGCCACGTTCCCGGGCGGCGACCACACGTGGGCGTACTACGGCACGGCGTACGGCCCGCCCGAGGCGCGCGCGTCCAAGTTGGCAGCCATTGACGCGGCGTTTCGCACGATCCCGGGCTGCCAGAAAGTGGACACCAGCTCCTTCCCGGCCGACGAGTACTTTTGGTCCCGCGACCGCATCGCCTCCGGCACACCCGACCTGCACGAGCTGCGCTGGTGCCAGTGGGTGCCCAACGGGTCGCACATTGCCTTTTCGCCCGTCAGTCCTATCCGCGGCGCCGACGCTTCGGCGCTCTACGAGCTGGCCCGCAAGCGCCACGCAGAGCACGGCATCGATTTCTTCCCCGCATTCTGCGTCGGACTGCGGGAAATGCACCTGATTGTCGAGATTGTCTTTGACCGGATGTCTCCCACCCGCAAAGCGGCGGCGCTGGCGTGCCTGCGCGACATGGTCGACGACGCCGCGGCATTGGGCTACGGCGAGTACCGCACGCACCTCGTGCTGATGGACCAGGTGGCCGGCACCTACGCGTGGAACGACGGCGCGCTGATGAAGATGCACGAGACGCTCAAGGACGCCCTGGACCCCAACGGCATCTTGGCGCCTGGCCGGTGCGGCATCTGGCCCGCGCGGTACCGGGGCCGGGGCTGGGAGATGACGCGGGCGAGCGGGGAGAAGTCGGAAGGGACGAGTGTAGGGGGGAAGGCAGAGAAGGAGTTGTGATGGATAATGGATTGGAGTTTTCAGAAGAAAAGAGAAGAGAAAGAAAAAAAGAAAGAAAAGAAAAGTCTAGAAGAGAAAGAAAAAAGTAAAGAAAAGAAAAGAAAGGCTTTTCTTTTCTTCAGAACATCCATTCTCCCTGAATGAATTATGTGCCTTGGTTCATTAGGTGATATCAATGTGTATTTTTTGATAAGCACTTGAGAACCGACATGAATTACAGTTTGTATACTTATGATCGAATAAAGAGGTAGAATGCATCGTAAGTAGCACTTGAGATACGTGCTGCACCAATCCAATGAATCATTTAAATAACTACTATTACAGAACCATATTTGAACGATATTTGAATAACGCTTCTCGTAGTGTGAGCAATGCTTTACTATTTACTTTCAATAAATCAAACAACCACACTACATGTAAATAAAACGCTCCACCAGCGAAAGAAAATCAAAAGGATATCAACTCATACTCTTCTCGCCTACGCATTCGCACCCTCATTGGCCTTCACCTTCGCTTGCCACTCCGCCACAATATCCTTGTAGTCTTCCGGTCCGTAGGGCGTGGTGGCCTCGGCCAGCCAGCCGTTGCCCTTGCGGTAGATGGGCAGACCCAGGTCGCCGAGCAGCTGGTCGAGGTAGGGCAGGGCGTCAAAGACAAAGTCGGGGAACTGGTTGCCGTGGCCGGCGGGGTAGCGCCACTTGCCGAAGCGGGAGGTCAGGACAGTGGTATACTTTAACGCGTCCAAGCTCTTGTCAAATGACGCATCCGAGGATTGAGGCACCACCGTGGCCGGCAGCGTCCCGTCAAACAGGGCCAAAATCCAAAGCGACTGCAGCTGGGCCATCAGCGGAATGGAAAAGTTCATGACGACGCCGGCAAAGGCAATGTCGCGGCGGCGCACGAAGCGCTCAGTCGGCGGCAGCACGAAGCGGTACAGCGTGTACGGTGTCAGGGGCGTCGAGGGTGTGAGCGCGTCGGTGCTAGAGAGGCCGCCCGATTCGAGCAAGGGGGTCAGCGCCTTGTTCTGGACGGGCTGGTTCTTGAGACGGGGGAATCGCTTAAGAATCTCGTCGTCGGCGCGCTCGACCTCGCTCGTCTTCCACACAGGTTCCTTTGCGTCGGCCACCGGCTGGTGCGGCAGGCCCAGCTCCTTGTCGATGCCCTCGGGCAAGAACGTCATCGGCGGCACATGCTTCCAGCCCGTCGCGCAGGCCAGCGCCGACAGCCCGGACAGCCGCGTGCCGTCGGCCAGGTGCACCGTGTTGGGCGACAGCGACGCGATTTCGTTCACATGAATGCGCACGGTGCCGCTGCGCACGATCTCGAAAAAGTCCGTCGGGTAGTTGAGAATCGAAAATGCCGATGCCGTGAACATGGCCTCGCTCCACGGCAGCAACTTGGCCGTCTCCGGGTGCGCACTGTACTTGTTGAGCGTGATGACGTCGCCACCCAGAATGGACCAGAACGTGTCGGTGACGCGGCGGCCGAGCGCGCTGCCATGGTAGAAGCCGCGCATGCCCGTATACCCGTCGGCGTCGCCCCAGATGCACGGGCTGAACCACGTCAGCATGCGCGTCATGACCAGCTTCTCGAGCCACTTCTTGAGGGGGGTGACATAGGGCGGCGCCTGCCAGATGGGGCCGTGGCCCGTCGACCGGATGATCCACTCGACCTGGATGCCCTTGGACGCGTACGCGTAGACCATGTCCCAGGCCGACTTGGTGCCGCCAAACACGGCCACCGTCTTGACCTTCTTGTCGGGGCCATCCGGCGTCTCCAGCGTGTCCGCGTGCTGCAGGAAATCCCGGCTGTGGAACAGCGGCGCACCAAACGTCTCCTGGCCAGCAATGTGCGGCAAGAACGGCTCCGACGTCAGGCCGGTCGCCACAATGAGCTTGCGGGCAACCAGGGTGGACGGCTTTCCGTCGGTCACCAACGACAACGTCCACCCACCGCCGTCGGCCTCTTCCCGCAGCTCGGCTGACACTACCTTGGTGTTCCCCCGGAAGTGCTCCGCCACACCATAGTGCGACGCATAATCCGTCAGGTACCGATGCACCACAGCGCCCGGGATGTGCTCGCCGGGCTTCACGCCGTACGTCTCCGTGTCCATAGGAAAATCCGGGTACTCGTACGTGCCCAGCATGTTGTTGCTCTTAAGGCCCGGGTACAGCCGGTGTTCCGCCCAGACGCCGCCGATCGTGGCCGCGCCATCGAGTACGGTAAACGTGGCCTCCGGGTGCAGCTGGTGTTGCGTCTTGGCGGCGCACAGGCCGAACCAGCCGGCGCCGACGACGACGAGGTCGAGTGTTTCGGGAGAGGACATGGTGGAGGTCGTGGGAGTGACGAAGTGTGACGAAGGATCTTCGAAAAAGAAAGGAAGAAAAGAAAAGGAATGAAAGAGTAAAGAGTGACAAAAAAAGGAACCAGCTGTGACTGTAAAAAAAAAAAGAAAACACGGTGAGGTGGCACGCCGAACGTCGCAAGCTGAAGTCGCCTGTAAAACTGCCAAGGTCGTGGCACTACACGCTATATCCTAAGAAGAGGGACGTGAGGACTGGAAAATGTGACGATTCTGCGGTCGAGACGTGAGACCGTGAGAAGAATGATAAAACAAGGGCCAAGGAGAGGGCCGGAAAGGATGCGAAGAAAAAAAGAAGATAAAATAAGAGGACAAGAGAGCTCAATGCTACAAGTTACGCATGTGAGGGGATAGCTACGACTACGAAGTACGACTGCTCCTCGTATGGCTTGCTGCAGACTGCTCCGTCGAGGCCAATGCAAGCTCCAACACTGCAACAGACAGCTGCTGTGCCAAGCTAGGCTTTTAGGTCCAGCATCGGTCCCTGTTTCGCAGCAGAAGAAAGCTGCGCCGGGGATAGATTCGTTGGCGAGGAGGGCTGGGCCAGACCTGGCCAAGCCAGAATGCTGTATATGCGACGAGATGGTATGAAAACATACACCACATGTATTATTGAGACACCCTAGGTGCATCGTAGTTTTCCCCTGAGAGAGGGGAAGACGAGAGGGGCACAGAAGGTGTGGCTGAAGTGCTCCCGATAATTCCCTCTTTCTCCAATACCCCTGTTGTCTGTCGGCCGTGTGGGTGGGACAGGGGAAGAAAAGGGAAGGGAAAGAGAAGAGGGAAAAGAAAAGGCAAAAAAGACGGAAAAGACTGGTCAATGGCTGCGGAACTGAGCCGAGCTAGCAGAGACTACGCGGAGCGGTATTCGGTGGGGGGGGAGGAAAGGATGCGGGAGGGGAGACGAGGGTACATTGTGACGGGAGAGAATTAGTCTGTGGTTTGGATTTTGGATTTGCGATCCATGGGGCTCCTTCGATCTCATTAATATCAATGACCATCGCATCGGTAGACAGTTCTTTGCTCTGGGCGAGACGACAATAAGCAGATGTTTCTTACAGGACGAGTCTTTCGTAAATACTGTGCATCGTTTCATCGAGGTATCTTGCCCGTGCACGTCGAGTACTTATACTCGTACTTGTACAGGTGTTTTTGTTTTTATTTTCACTCACTGCCCCAGGGCGTCCTCGGAGTGGAGGACAGTCCAGTCCAGTTTTATCTTCAAATTGTCAATCCGAACCATGCCCACGATGGTACCCACCTGCTGCAGCCAAGAGGGGCAGAGGGAAGGCAAAAGACAGGGGAAGAAACGAGGAAAGAAAAAGGAAAAAGAGAAAAGGCCGCAGCTAATTCCGCACACACTCGCTCTCTCTGTCTCTGTTGCATTTCTCCTTTTTGTTCGCAAACTCGCTCGTTATCTAATCGAACGGCGATAAGTACTATTTTAAACAGACATCAGGCCACATACAATCAACTTACCTGTGGCTGAGAGATAACCGGCCGGCCGATGTGCACTTTCCAACGGTCAACCGTCGATGGACAACGGTCAGTCGTGGGGGCGCAACCCAACGAGGCAACCAAACCACCAACTCAAAGCGCATCAGGCAAATATTGTGCACACTATCGAATAAAAGAACTTGTGCCAGATAAAAGAACGACCGCTACGGCAAGCCCCGTGAAACGGTCTATTAGCGGCCGCGTCTCACGAGAGGTACGACGTAATTAAAGCCAACACTATTCAGTCTTTCGCGGTTTTTTCGTCGTCTGTTTTGCAGAAGTATTTTTCCCCCTTCTTTTCTCTTTCCCTTTTTTCAACCCACAGCCTCCCCTCCCGGCATTGCAGTGTCGCGTCTCCGCTGTTAGCAGCGCCGATCACAGTGTAACGGGGGAGCCCTCAGCGACAAGGGTCTTCCCTGGCGTCGTCTCGGCAGACAAACGGCCGTTTTTACGGCGCAGTGGCGAGAGTGGCTCTGCTCTGGGCTGGACATACTTGCACCAGTCCTTTTGACACTTGCCACCCGAACTCAACTCGACACTCGCCGGAACATGCCCCGGGTGCAGCGTCGTTCCCGTCAGCACGAGGTGGCATTCTGGACCTGGCCTTGTTTTTTTTTTTTTCTTCTCACAGCTTTATTTTCTTTTCTTTTCACTGCTCGTCTGCTTTCCTTCCCGCCCACCACTAGAGCAAGGAGCAAACCGGATGGGATCGGCGGGCAGCCGGACTCCACTGGTGTTTGGCCGTGAGGAAAAAGTGGAAAAAGAGACATGACGAGTAGATATGGAGTACTCGACAAATACAAGTCGTAAAAGATTCTGGGTTGGCATGTCAGGCCTACACTTGACTCCCTCGTACGGCGTAGTACAAGTACTCGTATGTCCGTCTTGACGTTGCAGTACTTCTGGGGCCCGCGATGTCCTGCGTGCCCTTGGTTGATGCCCTGACGTGATCGGCGGAATTGTTGTGGGAATGGGTGGTATCCCAAACGCAAGGGCGAGAAAGAAAAGGAAACGCAAGGTCAAAAAGGAAAATCAAAAGAAAAGGGGCAATGCGACGTTTACCATCAATAGTCAAAAGTCCAATATCCACAATCAGGTGCCAGATACTCCGTACCAGATGCCGGAAACCCGCGCATTGCCCTGGAGCACATTGAGTTTGAATAGTTTGACGGGCAGATACTGAAAAGAGAGTACGGAGTACTTGTACGACACACTTGGAGAGAACACTGAACAGAGAGCGGAACAGCGAGTGAGAACGCGGAAGCAGTGGGATGCGACCACAACAGGTACCTTTCGACGACGAAGCACTGCAGAGAGCCATTGGAAGGAGCCAACAATCGATGGATGAAGGGGAAGGGAATGTTAACAGGGATTGGGCGAATGGAAACAGCAAGACGAACACAAGAACTCACAACCTCGTGAATGGTTGACCGCAAAAGAAAGCAACCCCTAGACGCTGTCTCTCGCAGCAATCACTGGAAAAGGGAAATGCTCACGGTCTGCCAACCCGCCAACCAGCACCAAAATAAGCGGGAGTGCGTGTATGCGTGTGAAGGAGAGAGCAGCAAAAAAGACTCGATGGACCCGCTACACCGGGCCGCAGGAGGTCGCCGCCCTCCCTTGTGCTTAGCGTCGTTTGACGAGACACGCCAACACGCTAATACGCGCAAGAAAAGGAAAAGGAAAAGGAAAAACAAAAAAAAACCAAGACAGAAATAGAAAAAGGGGAACGGTCAGCGGGATGAAAGACGAGGACGGCCTGAGACTGCCAAGTGTGCTGAAAGACTGCTGAATGGCCGCCAAGACAGCGCTGAAATGGAGAGAAAGCCGAAAACTGATCTATCAAAACAGGGAGACAGAGGGAACGACGGCACATTTTGATTGTTTTACGAACTGGAAGGACTCGTACGAGTATTCCTCCTAGAGACACCGTCGCAGGTCGTAGGTGATAGTGCTGACAGGAGTCAAAAGACGAGCGAAAAAAAAAAGCTAAAAGAAGAGGATTATCACAAAAAAAAGGAAAGCGGGAGACAGGCAGAAAAAAAATATAGGAACAACGAGAGGAGGAACAAATCAAGGGCAAGGCAGAGTGGTTGTCGCCGAGATCCTTCGTGATGATCATGTGATTCCTCTCGAGGCTGCCGGAACGTAAGAAAAAAACCCACAAAAAGATAGAACAAAATACGACATACCGTTTTCTTCAACTCGTCGTCTGCTCTGTATTTTCCGTCATCTATCCTTATTATGGGATAGCTCCCCAAGCCCATACGAAGGAGATAATTGCTCGTACAAGTACTCGGGCCAGTGTTCATGAACAAGCGTCGCACACTGGACGGACTGGGATGGCACTGGGGAAGGATTTGATGGCTGATGATACAAGTAGTTTAGTTCGAACTGTCCTTGCTCACAGGCCATGCTTGCGGAGCCATGGCAGATACGGAGACAGACTCAGCCAAGACTCGAGGACTACCAGTATGGAGAAAAAATACAAAAGATAACATGAGCGTGCTGTACTAGAGATATCTTACAGGTGTCATTAAAGCGGGACCCTTGAAACGATAGTGTTCTATTTTTCACTCTTTCTAGCGTTTTCTTTCTTTCTTTCTTTCTCTCCCATTGCTTTTTCTCCCACGCATCGAACAGGCATCATAATCCTGTTCCTGACCCGTCCTTTCCCCATTCGACCGCCCGTTCCTTTCGGCACTTCGCTAGGTCATTTTCTGTACTTGTAGTATTCCAAGTACAAGCAAAACCATCCGTCTTGCTTGCGATAAGATCACCCCCTTTTTTTTTCCTCCAAAAGGCCGTGCCTGACTGGGCACAGCCAGGAGAAAAGAACCAGACTGTTGGAATAGATATTGCCAAGGACGAGGGATATTCAGGTCAGCATTTGAAAAGCGTAATTACCTCGTACCTGTAGCCGTCGCAACTTGTCTCGTACTTATACGTCGTACTTTGATGTCGCCCCTGCTGTCTTGTGTTGCATCGAGCGCGGAACCACCGCTTTACCTTTGCTGTCGGCTCCGTATGCACATGCCATTCATGGGGATTCAAATACGTGTGTCTGTAACGGGGTACGTCGTGGGAAACTTGTATTTACTTGTGCCTTTGTATTGTTTGCATTTTGTTGTTGGAAGTAGAGGTCTAAAACCAACCGCCTGCTTGGTTGGAGATTATACGAGTTTAAGATGTTGCTTCCCACGTTTTATTTTCTTTTTCCGCCCATGCACAACACATTGCTTCCTCCGTCGATACGTACTTTTGTCTACAGGAACAAACACTCCAGGAAATCCTTTTCCCTCTTTTTTTCATCACAGTAGACCGTTCCGCAAGCTTGTCTGGCGTGGCGTATCCAGGTCCTTTTTTATTTTGGTGCTGTTTTTCTATTTTCTTTTTTTCCTTTCTCCCCTTTTTTCCCTTCCTCTCCTCCGCTCTTTTTCCACTGAGACGGCCCCCAAAGTTCCACCCTCCGCACCCTTCCGCACTCTACCCCCACTCTCCCTCGATCCTGCTGCCTTCCCTGTCTTTCTCTAGTAACCTATGTGTACTTGTACAAGTAGTTGGAATTATTACTTACCTTTTGACGATCGTAACGACAGGCCTGTTTTCAACCCGTCTCTTCTATTCTTTAACTAACTCAGTCTCCTCGCAGCGTATCACCACTCGATCTTTCATGCTCGTATCTCCTCATATTGCTATTTATTTCTCCTTTTCTCTTTTTCCTCTCTCGTTTTGGCCCCCACTGACCCAGCAAAATCCACTGCATCTGCCCCTGCCACCTGTAGCCAGAATCCCGGATTTGTCTTTTTTTGCCTCTTTTGCCTCTTTTGCCTTTCCTCGTCTTTCCTCTCCGCTGTGGCACCTTGCATATCGTTGCCCTCTCTGTTGTTTGTTCCGTGCCCACGCATCAGACCCCAGTCGCCGGTTCCCAGTCCCCGGTTCACTCTGACCCGTTCTCCTGTGTTTCTCCTCTGCATTGTTGGTTGGCTCGGGGCCACCGACAAGGTTTCTTTTCTTTTTTTGTGTTTGACGTCTTTTTATCTGCCCGGACAAGTCAGATACAAGTATCTACGACGTACGGAGTAAAGTCTCTTGAGCACTCTTTTTTTTTTTTTTTTATCGGCGGTGGGTCTAGATCCTTGACGGAGCCACAGTGGTAAAACACGCGAAAGGAAACAAGCAACGATTCAACAAACAAAGAAGGATGCGATCACCAGCCACTCGTCTGTCATCCTCTCTCACCTCCCACTCTTCTTCATATTTTACCCGCTGCCACGCGGACAGTCTTCCCCGGAAAACGCCAAGGAAGGGATCAGCGCGCACCGGCGTGGTCGGCAGACCGGGATCAAGCAGGTTCTCCTGAACGGCCAGACAGCATCCTGGACATATCTGCACTTGCGCCTGGAAAATTCCGATGCCAACGCCCTCCACTGTCATAAGTCCTTTTGCACATCGGCACCTGTGCCCGGCACCTTTGCCCAGCGCCACCGCCCGGTATTCTCCTGCATGTCCAGCCTTGAGCTACTTGCTTTTGCACATCATCACCCTTTTATATCACACCTGTCCGCCCGCATCTTTCTCACGCCCTCCGAGCCCCAGTCTTTCTTTCCTTCTTCTCAACGACCTTCGCCCATCCCTTGGCAGATGCAACGCTGAAGTCGACGGCGTGTCTCCCATTTTCTGGTCTCCTTTTTTGTTTTCTTTTTCGGCTGTCGTTGGTTTTGTCTTTTTCTTTCCCGCTCTCGCCTTCCTCCTGCTATTGGCGGACCAGGAACTGGGTACGAGCGGTCATCCCAGGGAATGAGACTTGCGTCCGAAACGACTACGGTAGTCTTACAATCCCACAACCACGACGACCCAGTCGATCACTTGCAACGGACCCGTGGCGATCCAAAGAGAGGCCAGACTCTTTTGCGGCCGGCTGTCGACTGTCAATAAAGACATATATCTACGGCAACAGCAGTCAACGGCGGCTCTTGTGATATTTTGAAGTTCCCTTTACGACGTCTCTTGGACACTTTCGACAACCACCCTCCATCACCATCCTCAATTTGAATTTCTAGTCTCTCCATCGCCTTCCCCACCGCCATCATGAGCTTCACGACAGAAGCCTTTACCCTGCTGGGTATCGGCCTTGGTTTTATACTCCTACGGACATACGCCCGCCTCACCAAGACCGGCATGTCTGGCTTCAAGGCCGACGATTATCTTATGATGTTGGCAGCCGTCGTCTACGCCGCCGAGACCACACTCGCGTACACAGTGGGCGCCTACTGGCAAGGGCTCGCCAACAATGGCATGACGGACGCCGAGCGCGCCGCCCTCAGTCCGGACAGCGAAGAATACCGCCTGCGCGTCAACGGCAGCAAGACGCAGGTGGCTGGCTGGTCGACGTACACGCTGCTGCTGTGGCTCTTGAAGGCGTCCATGTGCACGTTTTATCTGCGGCTGACCGAAGGCCTGGAGTACCAGCTGCGGATCTATGTCGGGTTCGGCCTGATTTTTACGACGTGGGTGGCCGTGCTGCTGTCGATTCTGCTGGGCTGCCGGCCGCTGTCCAAGAACTGGCAGATCTATCCTGATCCAGGGAGTACGTCTTGCGCGGTCCTACAATAATTATGTGCCCTCTCTTTTTGTCTCACTAACACCTTCTCTTAAGACTTCTGCCAACCTGCCATCTCGCGCATCGACATCTTTGTCACCGTCGTTCTCAACGTCCTCACCGACCTGTATTTGCTGTCCATCCCGCTGCCCATGCTGTGGAAGGCGAACCTGCGGCCTGTGAAGAAAGTGGGTCTTATGGTATTGTTCTCCGGCGGCATCTTTGTCACCACGGCGGCCATCCTGCGCTGTGTCCTGATCGTCACCAACCCCGTGACGGGTGCCCAGCAGGCCGGCTCCTGGGCCTGCCGCGAGACCTTTGTCGCCGTCGTCACGTCCAACCTGCCCATGATCTTCCCGCTCGTGCGCCGCTGGGGCGGGCCTCTGTTTAGCAGCATGCGCAGCGGCCGTTCTTCGCGCTCCAAGAACACTGGGGGCAACACCAGCGCCGGCGGCAACACCACCGGCGGCACCGGTCGCTCCGTCAACGGCATGTTCATCCTCGAGGACAAGAACCCGCGCCGGGGAATGGGCCCGCGCTCCGTCAACCCGCTGCCCAACATGACGTTTTCCGAGAGCGAAGAGCACATCTACAACGAGCAGCTGCAGCAGCAGCAGAACGACCTACAACTCCAGGAACAGGCTGAGACAGAAAGAAAACAGAGGCACAGCCGCAACAGCAAGCAAAGCGGTCACAACATTGACATTGAGCAGCAGGCGCTGTCGTCGCGGCCGTCCTTCCAGGCCGGTGCTTCCACCTCGTCCGGCACGGGGTCTGCAGCTGTGGCCACCGTCGTTCGTTCCGGCATCACCAAGCAAGTCGTGCTGCAGATTACCGAAGAAGAGCGGCAGCGGCGGCGCAGCACGTATGGTGGCGGAGATCGCAGTGGGGGCGGTGGCGCCTCCGACGCCGAGTCGGGCAACAGCAGCATGGACATGCTCGAGGCCATGATCCCGGGCGCGCGTCAGGGCAATTACTTCCTGACCGAGAACAACAACGGCAACATACAGCAGAAGCAGCAGCGCTCATCCAACGCACAGAGTGGTGATGCTACGTCCCTGTCCACATCCGCCGCCTCCGCAGCCTCACCACTGGCCGCAGCCTCCTGGGACGGTCGGCCGCACAAGGACCGCAGCGGCGACATGAGCATCGACGACGGCAAGCGCGGCAGTCTGGGCCTGACCCCGAGCAGTCGGCGGCGGTAGTTAGCGGTGGTAGCTGGACGTTTGTTGTACAATTATGGTGTTTTTGTTGGAATAGAATAGCCTGTTGTCTTTCTTTTGGGTTTATTATGGCTGGCCTCGGTTTTCTTCTTCTTTCTTCTTTTCCTTTATACCCTTTCTGCATGGGGGATCCAGTCTCTGGACTCCCCAGCCATTTGCATATATCTGCATCCATCTTCATAGACATACACGATGACTTTTCCGTTCATTTTTTATCGACACACATAAACAAAGCAAATTGAAAATAAAGAAACCCGCGCAGAAGAGCAAATTCTCGCTGCGAACGCCACCATGCACATGAGTTGATTCAGCTACGACCCCCGTCACCGCTTCGCTGCAAAGAGGTGGATGCCCCCCTCTTCAAGAAAAAGGAAATTTGTGTGGCTGGACTCCAAGCGGAGACGAGAGAGGAGAGAAGCTGAAGCCAGGGATAGATTGAGAGAGAAAGAAAGAAAAAAAGAAGACCAAAAAAAAAAAAGAAACACCGATGGGAGTGAGATTTGAACTCACGCGACCGAAGCCATATGATTTCTAATCATACCCATTAGACCACTCTGGCATCCCACCTTGCTGGTTGTTCTTGTAAATTTTGCATCCAAATGAAGCCTTTGTGGACTGCCGCGCCCACCAGACTTGGCCCTTGGGCCCACGATGCGCGCTTATGGCGCTGGCTCCAGCGTGTTTTGCTCCGTTCTGGCCCCGCCATATGGTCCACCTCATTTTACTCCTCGTTGTGTGGCAAAATAAAAAGGCACTCTTATTATGGAACTGACATCTGTAAATCGAAAAGGGAAGCTGAAAACGCGTCCATATGAGTTTGTCGATACTTTGCAGACATAACCCAAAAGAAGGAACTGCAGAAGAGGCCTCCTCTAATTTTTATTTGAATTTTTGTACATTATGATCTTTCGCAATTACTACTGACGAGGTTCATTTATTTTTGTTCATCTGACAATGCCAAAATCCAAAAATATCTCTAGTTTATGAAATCATGTATTAAATTACAAAATAAAACTCTTCTTTTTTTAAGAGAGATTGAATGAAAAGAATAAGAAGAATAAAAAGACGGAAGTAGATAGACGCTCACATTTCCATGTTAGGAAAGAGAAATATATCCACCGTCGAGGAAAGAGCATTGGTAAACATCGTTGCCGGATCAGGTCTGTTGGTGATGCGGTCCTTCCTTGGACAAGATGTTTGCCTGGTAAACAAAGCCATGATGTCGACCGCTCTTTCCATGTGTGCAGCACCTCCTATTGACACGACTGTCGCCATTACTTTAACCTCTGTTGCTTCTCCTCACCTTTATTTTGATTCTGTTGTTTCTCACCCCATCACAATACGACCTCGGCACCCTACATCCTCTTTGCTCGTTTTGGATTGACCCTCATCAACCAAGCCATTATTGTTATACACCTCTACCAAACACATTATCATACCAACCTGCCAAACTACTCCAGGCCACATACACTCCACACATCACGATGGACGCCCAGCCTGCCATCCCGCCTCGTCCTCTTCTCGTCCCGCCAAACACTGCCCACGCGAGAGACGAGTCCATGCCGCCTCCACCGTCGCCTCCCCCAGGCAATAAGACCCTTGGCCGGCGTTTCCGCGAGCTGCTCTACCCCCTGGCCATTGCCGTCACGTCCTTTGTTATTTCGTTCGTTGTCGGCGTCGCGGCTGCCACCGCCGCGGCCACCGGCCTTGCCTCGCGCCTCCTGGCCTTGCTCGACGACGCCGTCGCCTACGGCTGGCAGCTCGTTGATGTCTACCAAAACCTCGGCCTCCTCGCCGTGGCCGGCACACTTGCCAATGCAATTGCTTCCATTGTCGACAGCCGTTTGGAGGAGGTGGCCGCCAAGTACAAGCCGGCGAGCTTTGACACTGTCGTCCAGGGCCTGCTGGTGGGCGGCCGCGAGAACGTGCCGGCGTACCGGCAATACCCCTTCCTGGGCATGATTCTGGTGCCCGTGATGACGGCCATCCTGTTTGTCTTCATGTTTGGCGTGCGCATCATCCGCAACCTGCAGGGCTTCAAGGCACTGGTGAACGCGGCGGGCCAGCTGAAGAAGTAGGGGCAAAGAGACGGAGGAACAAAGGGTCGGACGAATAGATGATGGGTTGACCTGTGTGTTTTGTGGGATCCTGGCATGGAACGACAGTAGGGTTGAACGAGTATCATTGCGGCTTTAAAGTAGTCTCGCCCTAGGAACAACATTCAGCTGCACAACACAACGTATGGCACGACTCCCTAGATAGAACAATCAAACCATCAAACCAAACTCTTCGCAAACTTAAAGCACTGTCCATCTTCTCCTCGTTCATGCTGAAAGCACGTATTCTACCAAAGTCCTCGCCCGTTTCTTCGTCCCTTTTCCTTCTTTTTCAGTACAAAAAACAAACAAAACAGCAGGGGAAGCCCACGTCAAAAAATCAAATTTTAAAAGGAGGAAAAAGAGCAAAAAACAGACAAAAAAACAGATGATAAGAGTGGGATTCGAACCCACGCCTCTTGCGAGACTAGCATATCCATGTTGGTCGATTTGAATCCGGAAATTCCCATCTTGAACCTGAAGCTAGCGCCTTAGACCGCTCGGCCATCTTACCGTTTACCTGATTGGTTCATCGGCGCTCTTTTTGAGAGTCTATGATACTAGGACAACTCTCGAAGAGCAATACGCTGTCTTCACACAGTGACCTTCGCTTTGGTCGGCCCGTTGGCCAGCGTCGTGTCGTACGTTTCCCAGCTGGGCGACAGCGGTATCACTGCCGACCGCACAAACATGTGCTTGGCGCTCGCCCAGTCGATCACTCCGTCCGGGTCTTCGAGCGCACCGCCCTTGACCGACACCGTCGGCCGCAGCGTCCCGTCCGCCAGAATTACTGCGTGCAAGAGGCGCGTCCCGCAGTTGCGGCAAAAGTAGCAGTGCATCGTGCTGCCGCTGTCCGTCCCGTGCGTAAAGTGGCCCACAGGGCCGCCCGGTTCCAAGAGGGACGGCGCCAGCGGGTAGAAGCCCTCGGCGGGCGGGAAGTAGACGGACGTGCCAAAGGCGGACGCGGACTGGCGGCGGCAGTTGGTGCAGTGGCAGTGCGCGATGCCCAGCGGCCGGGGCGTGGATGTGCGGAGGCGGACGTTGCCGCACTCGCACGTAATGACGAGGCCAGACGGTTCAGCCGCCGGCGTGGGCGATGCCGAAGCGGGGGTGGGTGTAGGCTCTGCCATGTCGATGTGAAGCGATGTGAATAAGTAGTGATGCTATGGTGTTAAGTGATGAGTTGTGCTGGTGAGAATGCGAGACGAAACACACGACGAAGACAGACGAGACAAAATGGCGAGATAAAAAGCGAGAACGGAGAATATATTGCACAGTGACAGGGCTCCCCGCATTTTGAATAGAGACGGTTTGATTCCAAAGCCGTACGGCCGCCGATGACCACTGTGAGAAGTCGGTGCGATTCACCCGATATCGGTAATCCTTTCTACT
Organism: Sporothrix dimorphospora; assembly: GCA_021397985.1. NCBI lineage: Eukaryota > Fungi > Ascomycota > Sordariomycetes > Ophiostomatales > Ophiostomataceae > Sporothrix > Sporothrix dimorphospora. The sequence goes on from WOUA01000068.1 coordinate 71,811, forward strand.
GAATGACAAGCAGACACAAAAAGACGGATGCGACACAGTTTTGAATCCCCAGAGCAATGCAGAGGAGTGCTAAAATGCCATTTTTGATTGTTTGTACAATAATATTCGATTTACTTCCCCTTTCTCTCATTTATAAATACAAACTCGCGTGGTATGGCATGACAGAAAAACTCGAAGCGACGCCTCCCGGAGACCAGAAAATGCATATAGCTGCTGAGGAAAAAGACAGATAAAAAACAAGGTCAGCTCCTCGATGCGCCAGGCAGAAAAAAAAGGCAACAATAACTCCGAACCAGACCCAGGCGGAAAAAAAGGAAAGAAAAGAAAAGAAAAGAAAAAGGGAAACATGGACCAAGGACGTCAAAACAGGTAAGGTGAGAAGGAAGCCCGCAAACCGTCTACATCGGGCGGTTCAACCTCGAGCAAAGCCACCTTGAGCGGCTCACTCTTTCGCGGCGCAATCTGCGGAACCATCTGCGGCTACTTCTGGCGAGGCTGTCGTTCTCCGGTGTTGAGGGCGACCCGGAGGAGCCGTTCGTCGGTGATGGTGGCGAGCCAGAGAAGTCGTCCGCCGATGATGGTGGCGGCGAAGCGGAGGGAGGATCCTACGCCTTGCCCGCTGGCTTGCCCGCCTCCGGCCGTGGCGGGAACTTGGGCGCACCCTTGGCGTACTTTTCCACGTACGTCTGCGCCTGCTTCGCAAACTCGTCCCGCTGCGTCCGGTACTCGTCGGCAATCCGCGCCTCCAGCGGGTCGTCTGGCTGCGGCTCCACCAGCAGGTTGCGCACTGCCTCGAGCACGCCCGTCATGGGGAACGCCGGCTTCCAGTTGTCCGTCTTGAGCATCGCCAAGCAAATGTTGCCGGCGCTGTCGTTGGTCACGTTGGGGTGGTAGATGCGCGTGGCGAACGTGACGACGGGCGGCTTGAAGGGGTAGTTGGCGGGGAGCGTGACGACGAGGCCGAACGTGCCCTTGGCGTAGACGGTGTCGGCGGGACCTTGGAGGGTGACGTGCCAGATGCTCATATCATCGGGATAGGGCATGTCGACGGTCATGCCAGCCGGCGCGTTGGCCGTGCAGTTGGCAAAGTCCTGGCAGGTGAGAGAGATGTTAGGCAGTTGTTGTGGGCAAGCACGGAAGGGAGAAGACATGCCAAACCTTTGCAATACGCTTGGACGACATTGTGAAGTGAGGAGCGGCGAATGTTGTTGATGATGTGTCGAGTCGAAACACGTCTGGGCAAACGCTGGGAGAGAATGGGAAAAGGCCTTCGTTTTGTGCGTCCAACAAAAAGGCTGCCCTCGTGGGAATGAGTAAATGATCCGAGGGTGCAGTGTTTTAAAGTAGTTCTTGTTAGTATTAGGCAGGGAGGCAGGGAGGCAAGAAGGCAAGAAGGCAACAAAAGATGCTTTCGGATCTACCCTGATGACTCTCCAAGCTCCAGGCTCGCGCTCGGGCTTTGGCGGGGCAGGCACAAAGAGCTTTAAACGGCGTCTTGCCGACCAACACCTATCAACGCCTGTGACCTCACTGTCCAGGGATCCTTCAGCGTCATCGCTGCGGGGCGCGACAGGGAGATTGTCAGTCAGTTTTTTTATTATTATTATTATTATTATTTTTAATATTATTTTTGGCGCCACAGCTCAGCCACAAGAGAGGCAATCGGCCCCTGAATATTGCTGGGCGAGGCACCTAGCTGGCACGGCTGGCCTGCGTGTGGCCTGGGCCTTAAGGAGGGGCTAGGTTATTAGGGCCAGAAACCAATTGGCCACCGCAATTGCGTATCAGGAAGGAGCAACTGCGGGGAGTGACTGACCTGCTGTGGCAGGACCCTTGATTCCACCGGCGGCCGCAGTCAGCCTGCAATTGCGCCGTAATACTGCGGTGGCCCCGTCTCGTGAAACCCGCTCCGTTTCGAGACCCCCCCCCCTCTCCCTCTTCCGCCTTCGTTCTCTCCACAACCTCAACAACGACAAACGTCTCCCGGGCGCAGCTCCCTCCTCAATTCTTCGACATCTCCCTCTCCTCCTCTACCACGTTCCCCGCCCTCCCCTCCCTCTCCCCTCCCTCTCAATGAGCGGCCTCCAGGACCCGGCCATCGAGGCCGCTTACGACGCCGTCCGCTCCGACAAGGACGCCTCCAACTGGCTCCTCGTCGGCGACCTGCCCGACAAGAAGGGCGTCCTCGGCCTGCTGGCGACGGGTGAGGGCGGCCTGGCCGAGCTCGCCGAGAAGCTCGACGACACCCAGGCCCAGTACGGCTACGTGCGCGTCGAGTACGCCAACGACTCCGAGTCCACCCGCGTTAAGTTCATCCTGGTCGTCTGGATCGGCGCCCAGACCAAGGTCATGCGCAAGGCCCGCGTCAGCATCGAGACCGGCGAGGTCAAGAAGGTCCTGCGCCACCACAGCATCCAGGTCGACGTCCACGACCGCAAAACCGACCTGGCCGAGGCCGACATCGTGGCCCGCCTGCGCAAGGCCGGCGGTGCCGACTACAACGGCGGTCGGGGGTGAGAGGCAACGTCTGGCGGATGGACGGCGGGATTGGACTGGTAGACTGTGGATGGAAGTCGAATGACGGTCGGGAGTGTCGACAGGATGGCGGTTCTTTGCAGCGTTTTGCGCCTAGCGTTTCCTGCGGTCGTTTTGTTTTGTTTTGTTTTCCTTTTCCTCTTTTCTCTGGATATACCTCAAAGACCCCAAAGACCCGAAAAAGAAAAGACAGCAATGCAAAATGCAATTGACGTGTGACGGATGTGTGATAAAGATGACACGCATGGAGCTGCGATGCATCATGAGGTGACGTCGGTTGACCAAATGATGGGAACGAAAGACACGAGCTGAAATTAAAATCAAAGATGAAAGTATAATAAACATTGGACGACCCGTGCTCCGTCCCACCACGATATTTGCCATGCCCCTACCCGGTACGGTGGTACAAAAAGACAGAGATGAAATAGGACAACAATGACAGAAAAAAACAAAGACAGAACCATACAAGGAAACCTGAAAGAGACGCCGCTGCAAAAATAGTCGTACAAGCCCCCTGCTTTTGCCTCTCTTAGACGTCGACGAGCGCCACGCTGGACTCTCCGTCGTCGTCCTCCATCTCCACATCATCGCCCTCGACTTCGACCGTGTCATCTTCTTCAGCGTCCCCTTCTTCATCTTCTTCTTCGTCGTCACCTTCCTCGCCCTCCTCACCCTCTTCTTCATCCTCCTCCTCTTCCTCTTCGTCGCCTTCTTCCTCGTCCTCTTCGTCACCTTCCCCAACTTCTTCGCCTTCCTCTTCCTCCTCATCGACCTCTGCACCCTCCTCGCCCTCGATGGCAGTCACGCCCTCCTCCTCCTCCTCAGTCTCCGCGCCCTCTTCGACCTCTTCACCTTCTTCGCCCTCCTCCTCCTCCTCCTCTTCTTCCTCCTCTTCCCCGTCCTCTTCTTCTTCCTCCTCCTCGCCCTCCTCCTCGCCCTCCTCCTCGCCCTCCTCCTCGGCTACGCTATTCTCGGCCGTGTCGGCCGCTTCTTCGCTGCGTCGCAGGTTTGGGAAAAGCATCGACTCGGGCGCGTTCTCCTCGTAGTCGGCCGGGACGTCGCTGAGCTCGCTCTCGTCGTCCGCCCAGTCGTTGATGCTTGCGTGCGGCGACGAGCCGGCCTCGCTACCGCCGGACTTCTTGGCGTCTTTGTTGTCGCCACCCTCTCCTTCGTCTCTATCCTCTTCCTCGTCGTCATGCTCGTCGTCGTGTTCGTCGTCGTGCCCTTCGTGCTCTTCGTCATCGGCATCCTTCATCTCGGTGTCGTCGGCGCCGTCGCCGTTTTGTCCAGGGCCCGCGCTGCCCGCGCTCCGGTGGCGGCTCTTGCTACGTGTGCTGCGTGTCCGGCCGCGCGTGCTCACGCCCTCGTCGCCGTCGGCGCCGCTGCCGTCCCCGTCCTTGCTGTGGATGCTGCCGGCGCCGCCGCCGCCACCGCCGCCCAGACCCTCCACGCTCACCGTGTTGAGGTCGTTGCGCGCACTCGACGACGAGCCCAGGCGCGTTGACCGTCGGCTCATGCCGCCGCGCTCACCGGGGCCCTCGCCGCCGCGCCGGGACTGCATGTTGGTGCCCGACACCGAGCCGGAACCGTGGGCATCGCCGCCCGCACCCGACGATGCGCCCGTACCACCGCTGCTGGTCTTAGCAATGAGGTCACCAAGAAGCGACGACGCCTGTTCAGCCTTTCTAAGGATGTCGGCACGCCGCACACCGGGGGCACGGCCGCGACGGTGGGGGTGGTCGCCGCCCATACCGGAGCCTTGCCGCTCCATCTTTTCCGAGGCAAACAGGCCGCCAGGGGCTTCGGAACCCGCCCGGGAGATGCCGTTGATGCTGTCCTTGTCGGCACCGCCATTTCGGTCGGACAGCAGGTTGAACGAGAGCATGATGGCTGCCGTGGTCGAAGACGCCGCCTCGGCTTGCTTTTCCTTTTCGGCACGCTCGGCCCGCTCGGCCTTCTCAGCCTTCTCGGCTTCTTCCCTCTGTTTCCGCAGGCGCTCCTCAACGATTTTGGCAGGGTCCTCACCCGGGAGAGTGCGGCCGACGTCGGCAAAGATGGCACTGTAGCAGTCGCTGATCAGGTCGTCGATGGAGCCGCCCTTCAACAGGCCGGCGTTGAGCTTCTTGATTTCGATCGCCTCCCGCATCGCGTTGAGCGCGTAGTGGTCCATGTCGGGCTTCTCCACCCACTCGGCGATGCGCTCGGCGTAAATCTCAAACTCCTCGGGCGTCACGTTCTTAAACGCAACATCCGCCCCGTGCGGGATCTTGTAGTACTTGCGGAGAAGGCGAAGGTAGCTCACGACGCACGTCTGCCACAGGTCGTTAAAGTGATAGAAGTCGGCGCCCTTTTTGCGTATGCGTCGGAGCAGGGACTCGAGGTTGATTCGGTCGTCCATAACCACGAGCAGCCGAGTCATAAAGCGGATGTACTGCTCTGTAAACACATGGTGGCGACCGGGCCGCTCGGCATCGCACTTCCAGACGTTCATCACCATCGTCTTGGTGAACATGGACTCGCGCAGCACAGAGAAGGCGGCCTGAGCTTTTTCTTTGCGCACGACCTCTTCTGGGTCTGTCTCGACCTTGGCGACAGCTTTGTCGCCGTCCTTGTCGCCGTCCTTGTCGCCGTCCTTGTCACCGTCCTTGTCACCGTCCTTGTCACCGTCCTTATCGACGGCCATCTCGGTCGTCGTGGCATCGATATAATCGGCAGTTTTGGTGTCCGTGGTTTCCGCGGCGTCCTTTTTGGCATCGTCGTTATTGGCTGGCGCCTCGTCGACATCCATTTTGTCAGCATTCTTGTCGGCATACTTGACTGCGTCGTTTTCAGTGTCCTTGTCGGCCACCTTGTCTGCGTCCTTATCGGTGCCTTCGTCGGTGCTCTTGTCGGTCTCCTTATCACTCTCCTTGTTCTTCTCCTTGGCGGCTACCCTGGGAGAGGATCTGACAATAATGCTGTCCCCGACCTTCTCGGCAGCCTCCTCGGGAACCTTTTTGGCAGCCTTATTTGACTTGGACTTGTCCTCCGCTTTTTCTACATGTGTGTCGTTGGCAGGATCGTGTTCTTTGCCGTCGGTTTTGCCGACTCTCGAGTTGTCGGCCTCTTTATCGTCGGCTTTCTTGTCTTGCTTTGGAGCGTCTTCACTCTTGTCTTTTGCGCTGGCCGTCGCCTGTTCCGCATCTTTGTCCAGTTTATTAGATGCTTCCTTGTCGTCACTTTTAGCAGCGTCTTCGGCGACTTTTTTTGCATCCTTTGATACGCCATTGGTGCCGTTGGCGTCGCCGGCAGCATCGACAATCCGATCGTCTGCACCATGCTCTTTCTCGACCTCCATGTCATCGGTGGCCGGCACAGCGTCCTCAACTAGATCGCAGTCATCGAACAGGATTCGTGCCTGGCGGATGGCCATTCGGTGCTGCCAGTTGGACTTGTCCTTATCGCGCAGGTGCTGGAGCGTCTTCACCATGAACTCGTCCCATTCCGTCATGTTGGTGACCGACACCGCCTCACCGTGCTGGACCGCATACGGCTGGCGCTGCAGAATGTCGGCCGCCGCCTGGGCGTGCATGTCGCCACGGCGCACGAGCTTGTCGATGACGGAGACAATCTTGTAGTGCGGCTCGAGCACCGGATCCTGGCCGTGTCGAGGCTTGGGCAGCAGCGACACCACTTCGATCGCCTTCTCCAGGGCGCAGACAATGTCATCCACCGAGGGATGCGACGCGCGCTCGCGCGGATGGAGCTCGTCGAAGGGCTTTTGGTACATCTTCCAAAGACACTTGGACAGCATGTACGCGCTCTTCCAGTCCTTGAGTCTTCGGGCCAGGGCGCGGCGGAAGAGGCCGGCAGCATACTTCCAGACCATGTAGCTAGACATCTCGCCGTGCTGCAGCTTTTTATAGGTTGACATGTGGTCGGGCGCGATGAACCAGCGCTCGTGCTGCGAGTGGTGGAAGCACTCCATGGCAAACGGCTCGCGGCTGCTGGAGTACATACGCAAGCCAAAGTCGGCGTACAGGTCGTGCACGGCGTCAAAGTCATTCTCGGACAGTTCATTGGGGTCGGCGTGATAGTACGACAAGGCCAGCGTGTAGCAGTGGATGGCACTGCGCTGCAACTTCACAAGCTCGGCGCGATCTTTGTTAATTTTCTCGGCAGACCAGAGCACGGCCTCGTCCAGGTCGTAGTCGGAGCATTCCGCCAGCCGAAACCACGCATCCCACCGGGTCGGGGTTAGCTGGAGCTGCAGACGCAAGTACTGCGTGCCAACACGGAGGTCGTCGGTAGCGCCTGGTGTCTGGCGGCGGTTGAGGTCGACGCCCTTGAACTTGGTCAGGGCCACCATGCCCATGAGGAAGAACCAGCCATTGCGGGCCAGCACGGTATCTGGTGTGGTCGCCGACACCGTGTCGAGTTCCACGACGCCCTTCCACGCCTCGTAGAGGCGCATCGGATGGATGGGGCGCTTTAGGTATTCGGTGAAGTAGCGAAGGTTGTGGATCATCTGGCTCGTCGACCGCGTCTGACCAATGGCCTGCTGCATGTGCTCGATGGTGTTCTTAAGGTCGGACTTGAGTAGGTCCTTCATCTGCATGCCACTGGCCAGCGCCATGACCTTGTCCACCAAGGCCAGAGCGTTCTTCCGCTCCAGCCGTTCGACCGGGCAGCCGTGTTCTTGCACCTCGAACGAACCCACACCGAGCTTGATGCCGTGCAAATCGTACAGGACTTGACCGAGGTAGTCCTCCCAGTTGTCGATACCCTTCATCTTCAGCAGCTCAGCACGCGCCAGTCGGAGGAAGATCTTGTTTGAAGCCTTGCAGTATTTCCGCGAGCCCACGACTTGGTGGATAGCGCCAATGAAATTGGCGAGATCGACCTGAATGGAGGGTAGAGGTGGTAGCGGCGTCTCGTTTCCGGCGGGTGAATCTGTCTTGGTCGGCGTAACGGGCATGGGAGACGACTTTGGCGTCGAGCCCGGCGTCGATGGAATAGCAGACGCGCGAACTTCCGCTGCGGAAGTGGCTGCTACAAGCTTGAGGCCCGTCTTCAAGACGGTGTACTGCAGACTCCAGGTCCGCACCTGCATTTCGCGCAGTTTGTTTTGGAGGGAATGGAACGTTTGTGTGTTGGATGCGGTGGTTGACATGCCGATGCGAACTTCGTCTTCGTGCAGAGTCGCAACGTGGAGCATGCAGCTGATGCGAGCGAGGGCTGTCGCTGATGACCGAATGTGCTCTTCGTCAATAACTTCGAACGCCTGGGGGTCGTTGACAGCCATATGCAGCGCCTGGATAGTCATTTCGTCGATGGTCTTCAGGAGAAGCATGAAGGTCTGCAGCCTGGTGGACTCCTGCGGCGTCGACAGATATTGCTCGCTCTCCAGATCGCTGACGACCATCTCGATGCACCGTAGATAGCATGACAGCACTTTTGTTGAGTAGTCAATCTCCTTGTAGGCATCGGCCAACCGCGTCCAGAGGAAAAGGCGGAGCTCGGTGTTGCTGCCACGGAGGAACTTCCACATATCGCGCAGTTCTGGGGAAGCACACTCGGTGATGGGCTTCTGCTCGCCGGCTGCCCCGTCGCCAATGGGGACATAGACGGAGTCGGGGTTCAACACCGGCTCGAGCTTGTCGATGATAACCACAGGGTCTTTTAGCTCTTCCTGGAAGAGAGAAAGGAAGAAGTCCATTGTCGTGAGTTTGCTGATCTCGCGGTCTGCAGCTTTATAAGAGACATCTGGCATGACAGCGTTGTTCGGTAGGACCACTTCAATTTTCTGGCCCTTTTCTAGTTCTTCATAAAGAGCTTGGCGCAAACTCTCCCAGCAGGCAAGAATATGGTCTCTTGGAACGCCCGGCGTGAGGGTGGTGGAAAAGACGGACGCCCACAAAAAGCGGCAGGTCAGGTTTGTATCGCTGTGAGGAGTCGACCGAGCAATGTCCGATGCAAGGCTCATCCAGCGGTCGAGCCGCAGCTTCGTTTCCGTACGGATGGTCTCATCTACGGCACTGCTCGGGTTCGTTATGCGTTCGTAGATGTCGATGTACAGCTCAAAGACCATTTGAACGAGGCTGTGGATTTCCTCGACAGCCATGGCCGGTATTGAATTTGAGCCCTCTATCGCTTTCTTGGCACCAACAAGGCCCTGCCAGCGTTCAAGCTCGTCAACAACCCTCTTGAATATTGGCGCATCGAACGTGTTGAGCATCTGCACGACAACCGTTTTCATGGATTCGGACCACTTTAGTGACCCATAGCTCAGCGCCATAGCAGACACCCATGCATAAACGACGTCTTGGATGGTGTACCAGCCTTTGTTGACCTTAATAACAAAGGCACGCAGTTCCCGCATCTCGTCAAAGGCTGCTCTCTCTGGAGGGTGCTGGTGGCCAGACCTGGCGCGTTCTAGAAAAGCCTCGAGGCCAAGCACAGGGATATCCTTTTTGTTAAGAAGAATCCTCGCCCTGTCGTCTTTGAACGCTGTGATGAGGGAGGTGCGCATGTCCTTTGCGAGTTGGTTCTGCAGTTTTGCAATGCGATCTTCCGTCTGCCCGGACACCCCAATAGTCTCGTCCAGCGCGGGTATGTCTGTAACGCCAACCTTTTCGAGGAGCTGCTTTGCTAACCGAAACAAGTGCTGATCTGCTTCTTGGTAGGGTTGAAGCTGCTCGGCGAACGCGGCGTTGGGGTCTGCTGCAACTTCGGCCAGCGTCTCGCGTCGCCGGATGCGCTTGCTCCGCTTTGTGTCCGCATGGTCGTCGTCGCCAGCTTCTGGGAGCCCAGCTGCCGATTGTGACCGTTTGCGAGATTGCGACGCGCTGCGTTCCTGGCTGGCATCCTTCTGGGACGAATTGTTGGCCGAATCTTTTGCGGCTGCAGCCTCTCTATCGTCGGAGACAGAAGAGCCGTTGGCTTTCGCAGATTCTTCAAGCTCCGCATCCCCGCTCTCCTCGGCTTTGACATCTTTTGAGGTCTTATCGCTACTTTCGAGGTCCGGAACATCCTGGTGTAAGCTAGAGAGCTGCTGGTCGATTTCGATCTGCATAATCTGATGGTCATCAGGCATCTCCGGTGCGTCTAGAAAGAGGGCGCGACCAGAGATGCCATGCTCGTTTAGGGACTTGACCAGAGCGAGGCCGAGATCTGCCCAAGAAGGCTCTGGAAAGTGAATCGTGATCCGGGCGTTATCTTTCCCACTTGGCTCTGTGGCGGCTTTGTCGGGCAGCGCGATGTTTTTCGTTGGGTTCGGGAGCCACGGGAGAGGGTCGAGGTACCGCTTTAATGAGGCAGCCATTTCCCTCCTCAGGTAGGGCACCATGATCGGGTGAGAGAGTGAGATGTCATCTGAAAGTTCTTGCAGCTGGTTCCGAAGCTGCTCGCCAGCAAAACCCTCGGCGAGCGAAGGCGGCGCAACCTCCACGACGGCCGGATCGTCGTCCAGCTCAATGGCCGCCTCCAGGCAGTACCGCTCGATGCGCGCACTCCTCAAGAAAGCGGCGACACGCGATGTCCGTCTCCATAGCTCTGCATCTGATGGGTCGCGATCCAGTGCAGTATCAAACTCGTCCAGGGCGTTCTTTGTGTCGTCTTGGATGGCCGTCTCTGCAAAGACGGCGTCTCCCTTGTTTCCCTCAGCCCGCCATGTCCGCGCCTTGTGGCGTACCTTGTCTAGCAGGAATTGGGCATGGTTTTTGTATGCAATGTAGTAGGCTTGCGGCAAGCTACTCCCGGTGGAGTTGTCGTCGAGAAGAGCCGGGTCGAGGGAGGCGACAAAGGCCGGGCCCGGAGTCAGGGGCGGGTCGGTTTGGCGCTCCGCGCGGTCATAGTCGGTGACAGCCTCGGGGTATTTGAAGATCGCAGACTTGAAGAGGACATTGTAGGCTTGCTCGGCTTCGGGGAAGGACTTTGGGCCTTGCGCATGGAGCTTGAGGGCCGTTTGGTAGAGCTTGAGTGCATCGTCGATCTGGAGAGCCTTGTGTTAGAAGTCGGCGCGCGCAAGCAGAAAGCACACGAGATAGAGGGTAGAGCTGCACATGCCTGAATGCGCCGTGTGACGTCTACCTCGTCTTCGAGGTTGTCCTCGGGCTCGACGTTGATGGCCGCGAAGGCGGGCTGGAAGACAGAGACAACGGTTAGAACCAACAGCCCCAAAGAGACACTGAAACGACGACGGCGCGCGACCACTTACCATCTTGAGAACGGCGACAATTCCCTCATGCGTTCCGTGTCGATGTAGTAGTTGATGCCAGATACGTATCTTAGGGCCAATCGTGGCGCCCGGCGATCGTGGAGGGCGTGCGATATCGTGTTGACGAGACGTCGATAGATTTCAAAACTTCAGGTACCTGACGGCCAGACCATCGCGTATAGCTCAAGGAGACGCGATGCCCCATTAAACGGCCAAAAATGCACCGCCACATCTGTGACGTGGCGGCCTATTGTAGGGTGTGGCTAGTGCCACCTGCCAGGGTCTATGGGAACAGGGGGCTGCGCATTGGCTTTAGGTGGGTTGAGACCAGTTTTCCGCCCAGGGAAGATCCGCAAGAGAGGCTGGAGGTAGGAACAAAAGAACAACACCGAAAGCGTCCTCCAACAGCGACTTCCTTTCTCCTCTGGCCGCGCACTAGAGCTGCGCCATTGGCATCTCGACACCCGAACCTCACGAAAGGCCAGATTGGCACTGCCTGGCACTGTGCACAGCTTTTATTAACGTCGACCCCTTCCGCGGCGCGCCCGCCAAAGCTCCATCCCGCTCTGGAATCATCACAGCTACCACCTTTCTCCAATATCACAACCAGCATCACCATCTCGCATCACTTCCGCCCGGGGTTTTGAGCTTGCGCATCCAGCAAGCTCTCTGCCACGATGGTCGCACCCGCCGTGCCCGAGTATGTCACCGTCCCATCCACGCGCACACAATGCCTCTGGCTCTCCCTGCCACCCCCCGCTCCCCCCTTTTCTTAGCTCTCGTGTGCGAGACTGACCGCAGCGCTTCTGTAGGATTATGGAGGAGGAGCTCCACGAGTCTATCGAGAGTCGCACGGAGCAGCTCATGTCCCTCCGCGAGCTTGGTCCGCCCGACCTTGTGCATCTCGTCAAGCAGCCGATTCGGGGCAACGGTCGCCAGGTAAGGCAGCAGCTTAGCTCCCTGTGGGTCCCGGAGGACGGCCGCGCGCGCACATACTGACTCGAAGGTGGTTTGTTGTTCTAGATTGGTGTCTACCACCACGTCACCGGCGTCGACGCATCCTCGTCTGCTAGTTTGGCAGCATACATCAACACCCTGACCTACCGCGAACCCGGCGCAACCGCCACGACGAAGATCACCGAGGGCCTCTACTGGTAGGATTGGACTTCCACATGCAGGCTAGGGCTGGAGTTTGGGTGAGCCAGGCAATCTTTGGCTAACGTGTGAAAACGTGCAGCTGCTACAATGCGCTTTCCCGGCTCGACATGCGCGTGCATGTCTCGATTCCCGGCACCGTCAAGAGCTATTTTGTCGACGAGCGCGGCGAGCAGAAGAAGGCGACCGACGACCTGTGGCTCGAGACATACCTCTGCAGCGTGCTGCGCGCATACTCTTACGCCGACGATGGCAGCGGTGAGACGATACGCAAGATTATGGGTGTGCGGCGATTCAACCCTGTCACGAGCACCGAGACCGAGCACCGCTTCCTGAGCAGCGCCGAGCAGCTCTTCTTCCGAGGTACGACGAGATATAGGAAAAAAAGATGGCTTATAAGAAGTTGACTTGTGCTAACTGTATAATGTAGGCTGGCAGCTCGGCTCCGACTCGACCGTTCAAGTGCCCACCGTCGTGTCCAACCACCTCGTCAGCGGACTCCTGAAATACTTCGAGACAACCGGCCGGTACGCGTCCGGCATCAACCTGTTCCAGAAGCTGCAGACACAGAATGTGGAGGTCGCATCGCTCCTGGCCAAGGTGCTCTTTATGGGCAACGAGGAGGTCGAGGGTGTGCGCGTCCTCTATGAGGCGCTCAAGCTCGAGCCAATGGACCACATCATGCTGGACACACAAGCCGACTTCCTGATTCGGAAAGCTCGCACAGCAGCCAGCCCTGAGCAAAAAGAGGCCCGCCTGCGCATGGCCCTCGGCTGCGCCGACCGCGGTACAATTGCGGCACCGAGCGAGTTCGAGACCTGGGCCCGGCTGGCCGAAGTATACGTGGCCCAGGAGGATTGGGAGAATGCGCTGACGACGCTCAACTCGTGCCCCATGTTCACATACCAGGATAAGGACGCGCCTATGATGCCGGAACCCAAAGAGGTCACGCTGCCCATTCTCCCGGAGACGCGCCTGGACGAGATCGACAGCGAGATGGAGTCCCGCTTCAACGAGCAGGTCGACCCCAGCCTGATAAACCTGCGTGCGTCGGCATACCGTGGCACATTCAAACAGGCCTATAAGATCCTCACAGAGATGACGGCTAAGATTGGCTGGGACCAACTGCTGAAGATCCGCAGCAACGTGTTTGTCATGGAGGACGAGTACCGCACCGAGCGCAAAGACGGCCCGCCGTCCGTGGCGTCGTACCCAACAAAGTCCGGCAACGAGGCCAATGGCAACAACGCAAGCACAGATGCCCTTCGCGGCACACCCGACCGCCAGCCAAATGGTGACCACCCAGATGACGAGTCCAAGGCGAGCGATGTGTCGGACGACGAGTCTAAGATTGACGACGCCGAAGAGACCAACGCTGAGGAGGCTGCAGGCGATGACGATGGTAGCCATGATATCGAGAAGCCGACAACGGCGGCCGATGCTGGTGATGGCAAGCCGGACGAGAATGTAAGTCGTGCTAATACTTGTAGACTGTCTGCCCCCCAATGTCATGATATGGTCACTAACGATAATGTTTCCCATCTACAGGGTTCCACCGCCCCGACCGAAGAGCAGTTGTCCCGCCTCAACAACAAGCGGCTGTGCGAGCGCTGGCTCGACAGCCTGTTCATGGTCCTCTACGAAGACCTGCGCGTGTACACCATCTGGCGCACCCAGATGGCCCAGTACCGTGCCCAGTCCATGCAGTACAAGAAGTCCGCTGAGGAGTGGGAGATTCTCGGCAATCTCGCCGAGCGCCTGCAGCACGAAGACGAAGCTGTCGAGGCATACCGCGCGTGTCTGGCTCAGCGCTTCAGCCCCCGCGCCCTGTCGGGTATCCTGCGCTCCCTCAAGAAGATGCGCGGCGTCACGCCCGAGACGGTCGCTGCCGTCATTCGGCTGGTGACGTGGCAGTACCGGTGGTACTCGGGCTTCTCGCCGGAGCTGCTGCAGACGGTGCGGATGCTGATCGAGGAGGAGGGCGGCGTCAAAGTGGGCAGCCTGATCCAGGCGACGAACCTGCCGCAGCATGTGCTGGACCTGACGCACCACTATGCGGCGCTGTGCGCCACCTTCCATAGCTCCGGTACCGACGGCTAAGAATGGTGTCACTTAAGGTCGACGAGGGGTGGGATGTGGACTAGGGGGAGAGGATGAGGCAGGCTGCCTATATATCGTGTAGGGAAGGTGTAGTGGGTAGCGAAATGATGCCTCTCTGATGGCGGTTGGACGGAGAGGTGGGAGGCGGGAGCTTTCTCGTCTGTTTTTTTTTTTGCTAATTTTTATTTTCTTTCCGTCTCTCGTTTCATTCGCTTCTTTTATACTATCTTGGGCTCATGCTTCACACGCCAGCAGGTCCGCTTTTTGTGTTGCTCTATTCTCGGTTTCTGTTAGACAGGGGAAAGGGTTGTTGCGGGCGTTGCCTACAAAATCAATTTAAGCTTCTACAACTGCAATATTTTTATGTTTGTGATAGCATTGTATTGAAAGTCATTCTGTTGGAGGATGATCCCTACGTAACCATATGCTCTCGAGACAATCACGGGCTACATACTTTCACATATCATCCGTCAAGTCATGTGCAATGTTGATGTAGAACAAAATATGCAAACCATTCGACTATTAACCCTTGCATCTGTCCGTCGGAATCTTATCTAAAGAACACACATGCCGTAAACATCATACAAATATGAAAAAGCTATCATGATGGTCCATCTGCGGATGGACATGAAGGTAAGACAAATATGAAAGAAAGACAAGCGACCAACTCCAAAAAAAATATGGTATGAAATGAAAACAAGAGCCAATTCTGATATCAACAGCGGCGGCGACACAGGCGCAGTTGGGTGCAGCACTACATGACCTCAGTAGGACGGCGGTCACGACGACGTCCAAACAGCGTGCCCTTTCTACGGACAGCTGAATCACCTTGGCCGCTGGCCTCCAGGGCGCCCTGGTCGTCGGGTACCGGTGACTTTGGTGAATCGGCGGCTCCAAGAGCGTCGTTTCTAGCCTCCTTGAATGCGTCGCGCCGTTCACGCCGTTTCTCCTCGATGCTCTCCTGGCTGAGGTGGCCAAATCCGTTGCGACGCCGGAACGTGGCCTCCATGAGCATGTTGCAGTCCAAAAGGTGGCGAGGAAGGCCTTGCACGACGCCAAACATCTCCATAGGATCGGACACAGCGCGAATTTCTGACTCGCCGAGCTTGAAGATGGCCAGTGCAACACGGAAGAGAGTCTTGCTTCCTTCGTAGAAGAAAATGTCCCACACGCGCAGGGTCGTTTCGATGGGCAGCGTGCCAATGAAGCAGGACATAAACCATGCTGTCATGCAGAGCGTAATGGGAGGAAGGCGGTCCGCAGAGACAGCCGCCTGGGCGTCAGCTTTGTTCCCGCCTACTCTTGGCAGCTTCATCTTGCGGCCAATGGCTCCCTGCTTTTGTGCGTCGCGGTTGGCAGGGGTGCTGTCATCCAGCTCGCCTCCAATCTTGGCCCAGACACCGGGTAGCGACTCCTGCATGGCTGCCATGAGAACACTCAAGTCGACCTTCGAGCCTTCGAGAGACATCTCGTGGGTACCAGGCAAGAAGATGCGTGTGATGACGTTCAGCAACCAGAAGCAGTGCTCCTCTGTCTCCACAAACAACAGTAGCAAGCCAGCCAAAAAGTTCAAACTTTGGCAGTACCCGATGCGAGGGTTGTAGATCGAAAACGCGAGAAGAACTCTGCGTAGCTTGGAGACGATCTTTGGCTCGTCCGGGCGGTCAATGGTAATGTCCATGTTGGCCTTGGAAATATTGTCAGGATCTCCGTGACCAGGTTGCTGGTCTCCAGAGAACTGGAAAGCGACGTTATCAGGGAATGTGCGGTGTAAGTCTCGCTCGACAGACTCGATATCGACCTCCTTCGCTTCGCCGCGAGCAGCGCGGGCAAGCAGCTGCTTGTATATGCCTGGGTGCTTGGCAATGATGCTGGGTCCGCCGGCGTAGTAGAACCACGCCGCGCCACGCCATTCAGGCGGAATTCCTTTTCGGATGAAGCGCTTGGTCTTGACACTTGGCGGCGGGAAGCGGGTGGGCTTGTCCGTGATCAAAACCGAGTCGCGTAGGTACGATACCCACTTTCTGCGTCGACGACCAATGTATTCCGTGTAGGGGCCGTTCCACGCATCATATTGCTCGCGTGAGATATATTGGTTGTGCTTGCGGAAGCCGTAGCGATCGCGCATGCCTGGGTCGTCGGACTCGCCGTGGGCTCGGGCGAAAAGTGACGGCGCCTTGGCCGAACCTGGGCGGCTACCGAAGGACGTATTTAGCTGTGGTGAAGACAGCGGCGAAGGCTTGCCTGCAGGTTTGTCGTCCGATTCCAGCATCTTAGCCGAATCGCGCTTTTCCTTGGCATCGTCCTGGTCGTCTACCTTGGGAACTAGCAGCTGTCTGTTGTTCATGTGCTGCGTGACGAGTCCGAAGCCGCTATCCTTTGGTACCGATGATGACAGACCAGAATGGCGGACAGGTCGTGGGGGATCTAACACGGTGTTGTCCGGCGATCCAATCCGCTTTGTGGACCGAGGAGGGATAGGCAATGGGTCACTCATGGCTTCCAAAATTTGTGAGCCGACTAACCCAGAGCCCAATAGCTCTTGCTCATGTTGCGGACCAGAAGGTGTTAAGCTGCCGTCATGTGCTTCAGCATCGGTGAAGTCTTCGTCGCCGGAGTCTTTGGCGGTGGTGGTGCCGCCGTACGGCCCGTCGTTGTCTTCTGCCCCGGTGGAGTCGCCAAAGCCTTTCTCGTAGAGGCCCATAACATCGTCGACACTCAGGCCTTCGTCAGCACCGGGGGTAGCATTTGTGAACCACGCCATGGACGTCCGTGAGCTGGTCTTTGTGAGCACGCTGCTGCGTGCTGTTCCAGGGTCGGTGAATACGGTCTTTTGCGCCGTAGATGACGTCCACTGAGAACGATAACTTGACCGACTCTCTTCATCGGCTCTCGCAAACGCCGGATCACGTAGTTGAGATAAGCTCTGCGTGGCCAGCAACGGCGGTCCAGTGCTGGCGTTGTTGCTTCCAGTGCTATCGGTGCGGCTATATGCAACTGGCGGACGGGGGAGGCCGGGGGAGATCACACCGGTTTTTTGTTGTTGTGTGGAAGAAGAGGCGGATCGATTGGGGTGGACGTTGTCTGTGGACGGGCGTCGGTGGGTGCCGGAAGAGTATGTGGAAGACGATTTGTTGGAAGACACGGACATACCACGGGTGCGTTCGCGTGGCCAGGTTGACTGCGTTGATACTGTGGCAGCCGTCGCTGGGCTTTCCAGCTGGAGGGGATCGGGGGGATGCGAGCGTGTAGAGATGGCAGGGAGGACATCGCGCGGGCCTTGCTTGATGCTCAGCTGCCGTGGCCGGGAGAAGTTTCCGACAATCATGGCGCCTGGGGCCAGCGGGGGTTGCGGCGGTGATTGGAGGGCGGAGGGTGAAGGAGACGGCGGAATCGAGGAAGTATTTGTGACAGAACAGGGGCTGGGTTTGTCGGAGGGCGGTAGCGAGTCTTCGGTCGAGCTTGACGTTCGTGCCGGTGCTATATTGCTGGGCACGAATGGATGTGAAGAAAGGCCAGGAAAGCGAGGTGCGGACGAGGACGAGGAGGATGGAGATCGGAAGAGGGATTTGGCCGGAAACGTGCTGTGTGTGGGCGAAATCGGGCTCGTAGGCGCGGTCGAAAAGCCTGCAGATGCAATTGAGGTATGCACTGATGACACGGGGACGGAGGCTGTGATATTGGACGAGCCCGAGTAGCTGTAGGCGGCGGAGCCGTTGGCTAGCGAGGCCCAGCGAGGCGAGATGGGCGACGTCGGTGATCGAGGGAGAGGTGAAAGATGAGAGGGAGGCCGGGTGCTGCCGTCGTGGTCAGAATCGCCACCGTCGAGGCCTTCGTCGAAGCTGTCGTCAAAATCGAAGTTGGTTTTGTGTGACTGCGTCCTGGGCGAGCCGAGCAAAGTGCGTCCGGTCGTTTTGCCGCTGCTACTTGTGCTGCTGCTGCCGTTGTCGCGGGTGTGGATGCGAGGCTGTTGTTGGCTGCCATTGGTAGCAGGAGAAGCACCCTCGTCGAAACCCAGGGGCTCCACGTCTGAGGCGGTATCTTGGTGTTTCGTAGGGGGCTGGTCCTGTCGCAGGCGGCTCGCAAACAAGCCGAAGTCACGGTTCCTCGAGCTCTGCCGACGCCTAAACGATGCAGCAGTGGGCGAGGCAGACGATGCCGGGCCTTCAACGTCGCCAGCATAGGCCGAGTCGTCGTGCTCCTGATAAGCCATTGTTGCCAGAGCGGCCGCGCCACATGCTGCAGCAGGAGCGAGGACTGTCTAGAATTGCGGGATGCTCCAAAAAGGACGAGAAGAGGACGAAAGAAGCTTAATGGCAGATGTGCCTTAGTGGATGTGGGAGAGAGGAACGTATTGGTTTTATGATCTGGCAATGCGACAATTTTTCCCTACGGCGTGCCCAATGGATTCAGTATTTTCGTTGCTTTTTTTTCATATTGGTTTTTGTTGTTCATGCCTAATCCATGCGTACGTGCATGCCTTGTGTTTTTTTTTTATTGACTTCCAGGGGTGGGAAGGAGCGGATGTGCTCAGAGCGCGGGCGGAGCGCTGTGGTGCTAGTAGCACCAGCAGCAGGCGCGTGGCGTACGCGCTCTTAGTGCCGTAAATAAGTGCGAGAACTTGCGTCGCGTCTGGAACGGGCGCACGGGAACGCAATCTGCCTCGATGGCGGGCTGTTGGTGCCATGGCAGGACTGCAGGGAAATTGTGTTTTCCAGCGGGGAGGAGCGAGCGACAACGCCTCCCATATGGCGCTATTGCAGAGCAAGGACTGGAAAGTGTGTGGGAGTCCCCACACAGGAGGCTCCTAGCGGCCGCGAAATGTCTCGGCGGGCTTTGTGCAGGTCTCTGAGGCAGGCATGGAGAGGTAGGGGAGGCAACTTGCAGCCACCAGGTGGCCGCCGTCAGAACAGCAGTTTCCTGGCAGTGGTGTGGAGGAAAGAGCAAACAAGGCCCTTCTTGCATGCCGAGTAAAGGCAAGGAGGCAGGAGCGATACAGGAGAAAGGACTCCAAAATAGGGATGAGCAGGAGAACAGCCAGATCAGATACATAGCATGGTTCACAGAAGAACTCGTCTGTGAGTTCGACTCCCAACAAACGCAAACGGCTTGGCAAGCGAGCCCTGTTCCACTGGCAACAAATAGGAGAGATATGGGGGAGCACGCAAAGGACGACGAGGGCGAGGGGCGCCCCGGCACGCAAGACAGGAGGAGCGTCTGTGTCATGTCACAAGCCGCGGATGGGATGGTGAAAGGGGCAGATGTGCACTGGAAGGAGCGAACGATGGCGCTGGGGCGTGCGGAACATGCAGTGTTGTGCCATGTGGAAGGCGCAGATGGCGTAAGATATACTGGCGCAGAAGCGGGATTGTGTGTGCACTCGCTGGAAACGACAACTTGCGCTGCTCGTGCTCAGGGGCATGCCACTTTGTTTCACGTTGCTGATCGCTGCGGACAGCAGCTCAGGTGGCCCACGCTGAAAGAATAATAGCGCACGCCGCCAGCGCCCAGCTGCTTTTCCGGCAAACCAAGACATGTGATTGGCCGAGGCGGGAAACTGGTGGATTTTCGGCCAAATGTCAATAAAGCGACTTCCAAGAAAAAAAGGAAACATGCAAACGACAAAAGGACGAAACTGGCGAGCAATTGCCAGCCACCAAGCCGTCAAGCCGTCGAATCATCGCAAGTCAGCCATGCTGCCGCTGCCGTACGGAGACGACAAAGCCAGAAAAGAGCTCACGACCGAGCATGGCGTACGGAGAAGGCGTGGTAAGCATGTGAGGAACGCCCTGTGGCTGCAGAATACAGAGAAACGAGGAATCATGCGGGCGACAAATGTGACAAAACAAACAGCACGCCTGCCCATTCCGTGCAGCTATGCGAGTTGCGGAAAGAGTCACAGGTATGTCTCGGGCATGGGCAGTGCCTTCCTTTCGTCAGATTTGCGAGCATCAAAACGGAAAGAAGAGGGCAAGCGCGACCCGCTGCTTCGGTTCAGGAAGGCATTCCGCGGCGCTAAGGCACGCTGCTTCCGATTGACTCTCATTTCCCAGGTGAGGCCTGACCAGGTTGTCCGATGAGGTTGTTTTGTTCTGGTGACTCGCTCCCCCGCGCACAGCGCTGTGGCCAGCGGGCGTCTCGCCGAAGGGGCATCTTCTCGCGTTCCCCGGCCATCGTCGCTGACAGGGTCAGTGCTCCGGACCAGGGTGCGCCCAGGATGCGGCCGGGGTGCATCTTCCAGAAGGAAAATTTTCTGCTTCTTGTGGAGGTCTTGTGGAGGCCTTGGAGCTGACAGTGGGCAGCTCTGGCAATTCCTGTGCCTGTCAAAATTTCGCTTCCAACTCTTCGTCGGCTCCCTCTGTCTTCGCGATCTGTCCTCCACCATCGGAAATTAAAGCGAGCAGAAGAAGCAGACCGTTCTTCGTTCTTCGTTCTTCGTTCTTCGTTCTTCGTTCTTCGTTCCTTCTTCTTCTCACACCATTTCTTCATCATCATTTCCCTTCCTCTTTGCACCTCGCACAGTCTCCTTCGCTCATTCATCCAACGCCTCGCTTGGGAGTTGCCTTGTCTCACGCGGCACAAATATTTGCTTCTGGTTTGTGGAGATCACCACAACTTGGACGCGGCCTAGACACAATAGGCCAACAGAGAAGACAGCATACCGCCTGCTGGCAACCTCATTGTCCGGGGTAGGTCTGGGCACGCCTAGACCGGTATGAAGGATCAATCAGCCAACAACTTCTGTTGCCGACTATCACCAAAGTACTCATTTCCCAGGATCCGATGTCACCGCGGCAGAGAATATCTTTATCGTCGGACGCACAACACATACGCGCACACACACACACACAATGATGAAGAACGACGATCCTGTCAGAACCACCACGGCCTGGCGGGCGGCACAGTCTTTGACGTCACGGAAAGGAAAGGACTTGTCGGCACCCGTGCGGATGTGCCAAAAACTGGCGACGCGTAGAGACGCGTCGCGAAGTGGAGGCTGCTGCGGGCCGAGACTTATTTTTCCTCTTTCCCCTCCTGTCTCATTTGTGCATCTGGGGTTCTGGATGTCGCTCTTGTTTTGCAAAGGCCTTTGCATTTCTATTGTTGGCATTCTGCTTCCCCTTCTTTTCCTTCTTTTCCCATCGTCGTCTTTGCAGCAGTCTGCAAGACGACCACCAAACAAGACGATGTCAACTGAAGTCGGTCCGACGCTGCGGCGACGCGACGGCCAAAGCATGCAATCTGGCGGTGCGACCTGCTCCCGTTACAGTCTTGCGCTTTGTCCGCCACCTCTGAACATTTCCAAGGTCGAAATGTCAAGTCGCACGGAACGAGTAATCTGCACGCAGCGTCGTCAGTGCGACGTACGACGCGCCAGCTTTGCGCATCTTCTGCGTGGTCGCGACACGTGACACGATAAATGCGATTGGTGATAAGAGATAGCTCTCTGCCGCCTGGCAACAGCTGCCACGCCCTACAGATGGATGGACGCTGCTTATCCGGATCCCCTCCTGGCGCCCCGTCTCAAGGTTGCCACCGACGGCCAATCACAAAGCCAGATGAGGCCCAACAGGTACCACGCCCTCCCCATGGCTTGGTGTAGGTGATGCACGGACCACCTTGCGGTTCCTGCTTGCCGTCCCCAAAAAAAGAAACGACGTGCCTTGCAAGCGCAAAGTGGGTGCAGAAGCAAGTATCTGTAAGACACCGCTACCAGAGCTGCACCCACACCTCTTCCTCCGTCTCCCCTTTTTGCGCCCGCGCAAGGGAGGAAAGAGCGAAGACGCAAAGCAGGTGCCTCACACCTGGGCTGGGCAGGCCAAGGCAACGGAGCTTGAGCTCCCCCTCCCCTCCCCTCCCCTCCTCCGTCCTCTTGCGCCTTCCACCTTTCCTCCCATTCTTCCCTTCCATTGCACCTTCCCTTCCCCTTTTCCCTCCTTTCCCTTTTCTTTTCTTTGTTGGTAGTGTGCGCCGCTCCTTCCTGCCTTTCCAGCCGCTTCTTTTCTGACGCCTTAACACCAGTTTTCCCACCAGCCGTCACGGCGCCGCCTCCCAGTAGCATGCTGTAGTTACCCGTAGTCTCACGTAGAAGGGCCTGTTCGCTCTCTCCCCCTAGAGTTTGGTCCTCCCTCTTTCCCTCTTGCTTTTCTTCTCTTTTTCCCTCTTTCCTTCCTCTTCTTCTCCTCCTTTCTTGTTGTTTTGCAAGCTGTTCCATCACGAATTCCATCCAAAACTACCATCAAAGTACGCCAAATCTGACTAATTGGCCTGCCAAACCCGCTCTTTTTCCGCCTTTGATCATGTCTACCCGCAAGAGGAAGCAGGAGCAGGACGAGGAGGAGGAGTTCCTCTCCCTCCCCAGCGGCGACGAGGAAGAAGAGGAGTAAGTGAATGCCTTCCTGTTTTGTTTTTGACTTTTCCAGCATCAAATATCGGGTTTCTTTGTGTCTGTTGTAGCAAGAGGCCGCGAAACATATCGTCTGGGTCTGTCTAAGTCGCAATTGGCCCAGGCTTTTGGGCGCTCTTGTTGGCCAGCAAAGCACAGCGACGGAATGCGACAGGATGCGCCTGCACATCGCGCAGGCGCATCCTGTCGCATTCCGACGCGCCGTTTTGATGAAAGCATGGCGCAGAAAGTCATGTCCGTCGCTGTTCTGCGATGGGCATCGAGTCTTGCGCGCATCCGGCCGTGCCGGTGACGGAGTGTGCGATAAAGGATGCATGCTGACGATGGCCGCTCCACCTAGGTTCGAGGATGAGGAGGACTACGAAGAGGGTGACGACGACGATGACGACGAGGAGGAGGAAGATGAGGAGGCCGACGAAGAAGATGGTGATGAGGCCGCCGATGCCGCCGCCAAACCTGGTAAGTCTTTGAACGATAATAACATCAACACTCCCCCTCCTCGCGCTTCCATACTGATAAATGCTGTCATCATAGCTGCCCCTCCCAAGAAGAAGCAAAAGGTCGCCTCCGCCGAGGACGGCGAGAACGGCGAAGATGCCGAGGGGGACGACGATGCCGAGGAGGAGGATGAGGAGGACGCCGAGGAGCCCGAAGAGCCCGAGGAGCTCGACGGCGACGCCGAGGCCGAGGCCAATGGCGATGCCGACGACGACCTCGTCAAGAAGGCGGCTACCAAGACCGATGCCCCTGTTGTCGCCGACGGCGAGGACGAGGTTGCCGCCGGCGGCGACGAGGAGGAGTAGAACAAGAGACCAGACAAAAGAACAGCAGCTGCTGCACCACTCGGCGCTCCGGGGATAGGGATCCTCCGTACCCGGTCGATCTTGCCGGCGTCCCCTGTCGGCCATCCTCCGCTCGCCACGAGCAGACCTCTTTGCGTGCTATCTACCTACGCCTTGTCTACGTTTCAGAGCCCATCCTGTTCGCGATCCTATTTTCATCTAAAATATAAAAACTTCGATGCCATTTTGGCAACAAAAGCCGTAATTGCACACTAGGACGTTCCAAATGCATGGTAACTCACAGCGCTTAAATCCGCAAGAACAAGGACCTCCGAACTGCCTTAAATTTATACTGCATAAACGAAATATCTGAACTTTGTGTAAGTGCCATGCCTTCTTATTACATCCAAAAGAGAGGAAGAACCGATGATACTGATAGAGTTATGTCACACCGATATTTACAGTCTTTCATATTCTCATCTAGTATCAAGTTATTTATATTCTTTATTTTATTTTTATTCTGCATCATTCGCTCATGAGTAATTTTATTGTAACAGGCGAGTTAAAAAAAGAGGAGGAAAATAATTTCCTGTTTCTTTCACTGTTTTGTAAACGTCTTCCTTTTTCAGTTCTATACGTGTTAGATTTATAGAGCGTCCAAAAAAATCAGAAACTCTCCCCCGGGGTGGTATGCTTTAACAGTTGTAAAACCAAAACGCCAAAATTATAACAACAAACTTTATTTATTTCTTAAACCGTTCTGTTCTCGACTTCTTAATAATGAAGCATGCATCTCAAAGGTAAGTACACGGTCGGATTGGTAAGAAGGAATGTACACGGTGTGTGCCGAGGTGCATCGCCATCCTCAATATTGCAGTTGGCTTTTAGCCAACTTGGTCTAGGATGGACGGGAGGCACACGACACGAGATAGATGTTATGGTGCATCTCAGTGTTTGTAATATGACATTCTGGGTAGTTGGGAGGTTCCGCTGTGTAATGTTGCAAACTTGAACTAGAGGTGCTACGCTTAACATGCAGAAGAATATCGCAAGGCTGTGCTTCAACCTTCCTGGCAACCTACAGCCGGGTTCGCACTCCCGGTCGCCGCCTGTCCATTCATTGCCCAATAGAGCATCAACCTGTCGTATGTTTATTGAATAATGAAGGACGATCACGATCACGAGTGTGGACATAAAGACGCGGGAAAAATGATGGTATGCCGAGAAGATCGCATCGACGACTCTATATTCTCAACCACTTCAACGATTATATTGCTCAGTTCTATGCACATTTAAAGGCCACTGACAATATGATGTCACAGATACAATGCACCACCACACTTTCTGGGGCAAGAATATTTGTGTATCTGGGGGTTTGATAGATGGACAGCTATGATTTGATATCATCTTCAAACACCGTTATGCACAACGGCACCCTGCCCTTTCGAAATCCAGCCCACCATCAAGATCGCACAGTCAACACGCCGCAAGTTTGTCAATCACGATTCGCGTTCTGTACCAACCCCGCGGACTGCCTCTCGGGAGTACAAACATATACATTTCTGGTCTCAAGGATCCCGCGTACAAGCGTTGGCCTCATGATTGTCCTACTACCTGCATCTATCGCAATGTTTGCCGATCCTTGTTTACGATAGGCTGCCTCCAAGCCCATATTTTACGGCAGAAGCGAAAGCAAACCACACAAGCCGTCATTTCGTATGAGCCCTTTTCAAATTACGTTTGACAGCTTTGTGCTACCCATATTCTCCCCGAACACCGGTTAAAGTTTCTCATTTACCCCAGGTGGACGCCGTACGATGTGAAAAATACGCGGGACCGTGCCGGGTGTCCCGGGCGTGTTGGGCTCAACATTTCCGGATGTATTCCAATAAATGTGTTAACACAAGCCTCATCCTCACTCTTGGCCTCCCCCGTCTTGATATCCTGGGTAATGCTCCGATTACTTGGTCATCCCCCTTATCTCTCTTGCGCAGTTCGGAAATGTGCACGGTGCTAATTTGAAAGGTGGAAGAGTGCTTCAATGTTGAGGTTGTGCTAGGCTTTGGACCTTATTTGTCGTTTAGACCTCTATTTCTATTGTTGTTGATTCGTCAATGCGCAAGAAACTATGCAAGAAGAGAAGCTACATGACAATGGATACCGCGTTTCCTAGAGATCCTCCGCCTTTCCCGTAGTACAGTGAATAATTTCACATGCTTCGACCGCTGGTGAACGCTAAATGTCGAGGAAATATAATATCTATCAGAATTAATGAATACGAGAAGCAGACTGGCGAAAAATAAAAAAGCCGAAGCTGTGCATACGCCGTTTACAAAGAATACGCTCTTCTAACTGTCATGGCATAGAAAATTCTCTCAAATATTCCTGTGCTTTTGTTCCGTGTGCAAAAGCCTTTTTACGGACGCCCGCATGATCCGAACTGACATGCAAATAGAGCCAGTCGAAGACTCAAAGGTTTCCGTGTCGTGATTGTACACTACTTATCAGCGGTCGCTGACATACTTCTGACAACTAAGTCTCACTAGAGTACATTTTACAAGAGGACCCTTTTTGACGTCCTGGCTAGACCGTACTTATTCACATTGTGTGCGCTTTACGAAATACCAACCTTCGGCCGTTAAGGCGACATTTCCTGCGCATGAAGTCTATTGGACGCCCTTTGCCAAAGATGGGTGCCACAACGGCCGCTTGTATCATCGAGTGTCATTCTGACAACGACTGACGGAAGGTTGTAGGGTAGGAAGAAAGGGTCGAAGAAAAAAAATGAAGGGTGAAGGCTGCCACAATGTGACGAGTCTCATCTCACAGCGACATACGCTGCCTTCTCTCCATAGCATACGTTGCCTTATCGTCCTATTTTACCCCGGGTCACTAGCTTGCCTTGTCTCTGGGAACAGACAACAAAGCAAGCAAAGAGACAGACGGAGTGAGATGACTTTGTTCCCAGTTTGCGAATTCTGTAGACTAAAGAAGGCTACTATGCAACTTTGCAACGGTCACAAGTGCTTTGAACGAAAGCTTTAGCAGCTAGGATCTACCGCTCTTTTGAAATATCATGGCTTGATTTTGGCATTGGCTTATCAAAAACTAGAAGCACAGGTCATTTGACTTTGTTTTGGGATCCCGTTTCAAGACAATGACAAGACCGCAATGCTGTAAAAGACGGCGCAGAAATATACGGCAAACCATGATTAAGATCCGTGACTAAGCTGTACCGAATATATGGTATGCACCGATGCATTCTGGGCCATGTACGCAATTTGATTATATTCGCGCTTGATTGTCGGTGCCCCGTTTGTTATGATTGTTATTCTGGTGCTGACACTTTTGGGACTCTCAGAAAGGCGGTGCTGAAAACAGAGAGGACCGCCGGCCTAGACCCCAAAATTGTGGTTGGTGGCAGTATTCATTCGTATACGATGCTGAACGACTAATGGGGAAGGACGTCCGGCCTGGCCATGCACTGAGAAAGGAAGTATGTCTCAATTGCTCTTTCCTATTTTGATTTTATCTCGTTCGCTCTTCCTCTGTATGTTTCTGTCATGGGCGTAACTGCCTGTGGTGTGTTTCCAGCCGTCCATTGCTCTTGCCTCGTCTTCTTTGTTGACAATGCAGCGTCGTTTTCGCCAGGCCTGGCCAGCCCACCCGGCTTGGGAGGAACCCCCTGTCGGCAGTGTCGGCCTTGGCGGCAGTATGACACAACACGACGAAAAAGCTTGTGGGTTCTTCGCCCCTGCCCTTCGCGTGCGGTGCGGTGCGGGCGTCAATCTCCCTTTGCTACTGTCCCATTTCCCCACAAGATTAAGTAGGTGGCTCACACCTTCCTGGCGTGTTTTGTCGACCCCTCCCAATCGCCGCTTCCTGGTGAGGAGTAATCACAGCCGTAAGACAAGCAACGCCACAGCCTCTAAGAAGAGGAAAGAATAGAAACAGGAGGGGGGTCTAAGGACGAGCAAGTGCAACCGGCTGAAAGGCAATGGATGAGACACCCATCCCTTTCGTAATCGCAAGCATCCATCGGGGCACTTCAGGATCCACCACCAACTAGCAGCCCACCTCGAGGACGACCTCTGGTATGTGCCGATGGATCTGATTTCGACAATGCCATGAGCATGTATGTGTACGCCGTACAGGGTCGGGCCAGCATTCAACGGTGTACTCGCACAATCCAACAGTGTGACTGCCGGAGACGGAAAGACCTGGTGCGCTGCAAACCCCTTCGAAGGAAAGGATCACGGTGGGCCTTTACTCAACATGGGACATGTGTTGAACGCAAGAAAGCAGTGTTTGCGAGCGGCATGGACCGTTTCTGCAATAGATACAAGCATTGCAGGTGAGCAAAGAGAATGCAACAGCCAACAATGCCGGCCGGAGTGGAAAGACGCCACGAAACGGTAGCAGAAGCCAAAGAGGTAAGAAAACCAGGCCCAGTCCGAAATAGAGAGCCTGAGAATGAACAACATACGGGCCTGACCAACGTATAGGTACAAGGGCAAAACGGCCTGTCAGCGGCGCACAAGTGCGTCGCGATTCCCTGTGCTGCCATCAAAGACGACCGACGGTTTTCAAAAAAAGATGGAGGGGACCCTTTTTGCTAGTGCGCCAACCAACGCAGAAGGCTGAGCTCACACCACTTGCCGCTACAGAGTGGTCGAGCCAGTGGCCATACACAGCCAATCGTGGATTTCGGATCCAGGACCGGTCGGTTGCCGCACGACGGCGACGCGGGCGGGCAAGCGTGGGACGCAGTAGCAGCTTGCTGCAACGCAGCTCGCTTGGGCATGAATCTCCCATCCCTTTGCTGGCTGGTCGTTTCCCTTTCCCTTTTCCTTCTCTCTTGCTTTCCTCGCCCCCCAGTCCATGCAGGTTCGTTTGGAGGTTCCACATGCCCCCCGCATGGCCTGTCCGTCGAGCAGGCATATATATGGAGGGCACGGCGGCTCCGAGATGGGAATGAGATGGCCTACAGAGAGAACGATAAAACAGAGCATGAGAAAACGAAAAGGCGGGCAAAAAAAAAAAAAACCCGGCGAAACGGCCGCAGAAAAGCCCTGGTTGCAGCACAAGGGAACGTCCACGCAGCCACACATTGTCTCAGCCGCACCTTGAAGACGCAAACCTGCAGGATCTCAACCAATACTCGACACGATCCCCAACAACCTTGATAATCTCTCGACACCCTGGGCCTCGTTGATTGAAAATAATTTATGATTGTCGCCGGCCAATTTTCCAATTTTGTCTACCGGCTTTCCCACAACACCAAAGGGCATCTGTGCCCCGTCCTCCATATAACTGGTCCGGCCCGCCGCCGCAGACAGACAAGCGGTGTGGTCAGTGGACTCGACAATCTAGAGAACGACCACAATCATGGATCGAAACTCTGCCGCATCGTTTGAAGGCGCAGACGATGTCGAATATATGGCCAATGTGAGTTGCTTTTCAATGACGACCTTCAAGATATCCCCAGATCAGACTTTTTACACTTCCCCCATTCAAACCCTGACCCACGACTTCCAATGCTGCTTCCTGCAAGTGCTGGGAGAACCCTCATCCTACCCGGTATGCTCCGTGACATATTGAAGTTTTGTTCCCTTTGCGTTCCCTTATCATGGGAGTCGACCTGGTGCGTGGCATCTCACGGGATTCCCCAACGGCGCTGGCTGTTGTAGCGCATGCAAGCTACATTGGGCTAAGCTGCCCGAGCATTGGAAATAAAGATGCCGACTGCTGATCTTGAAGCGGCATTAATCGCCACGGGGAAGCTCTCGGAAAGTTGGCGAAGTCGTGGAGAGAACGGGACTTTTGCGGAGCATTACCGAAACAGCCCTCAAAAGGCCCTGGCACGTGGCAATTGGCAGCCTATGATATGCCGATTGCGCCTGAACATACTGCGTATGTTACCAGGATTCAAACAGGGCCTGGCTGGACGTGTTCGGACATGGGACTGTTGGCCGTGGTGGCTGGTGGCCTCGTGAAACCGGTCTGTCTGGGCGGTTCGAGTGGTCTGATCTGTTTTTTTCTTCTTCCTTTTCGACCCCCAATGTCGGGCCCCTTTTCGACTTCCCAGTGGCTGGTTGGAGCTGTCTCTGGCAACATGGTCTGATTTTCTGCAGCCTTCGCTTGCTACAGAATTATTAATTGACAGTCCTCCTGGTCTTCTATTCTTTTGGCTGTCTGATACTTTCTTCCCCGTCTCTCCAAATCATCGCCTTACCATTCGTTGCCTCCTGCTCTTGAAGCCATCTCTTTCCTTCCCCGAAACGAGGTGCTTTCCAGCTCTGAACCCCTTCGACTGTATTAACCCACCTTCAGTTTCAAAGCCTACCTAGAGTCACAGCGGCTACGCCGAACAGCCTTTTTACCAATCCAGCATGGGGCAACGAGACCGAGCTCTCGACGACGACGTTCACGCCTGGCGTCTACCTGCACAATAGGGAAGCTGCCTACGGATACCTCGATCCCCACGACTCGCCTGGCCTGACCGACTGGGCTAAGAGCATCCCGGGCGGCCTTGATCCGCCCAGCGCCTCGACCATGTCAATGGCACCGTTACATAGCCACTACCTGCAAACGGCATCGCCCACCAAACAACAGCAGCAGCCGGCGTGGTCCATGGATGCGACTGGCCAGCAAGGCGCCCGCTCCTCCTCGTCCTCCTCATCATCCTACATGATGGCCAATGACGCGACAACAATCCCACCTCCGATCCTGTCAGGAAGAGTCCGCTTATCGGCAGCATCGCACTCTACATCTACAGCAGCCGGCCCGGTACGGTCATCTCGCGTAGCCAAGCCCAAGGCGAAACCTGTCGGCGGCAGCACACGGCTGCCTCGAAACAGCACCAGCAACAGCGCCAGCGGCTCGAACAACGGCCAGTACCCCAATCCGTTGGGCGACAAGCATCGGTCGATCTCATCCGCCTCGTCGTCTGCGTCTCCCCCTTTGGACGAGGCGTCACCGCACAGAAATCGCACGGCATCTCTTTTCGCTGGCGGCGGTGGTGGTGGTGTCAGCGGTCTTTTGACTACGGGCCACGGCGGCAACCACAACGTCACGCTCCGCACGGCCAGCCGCAAACCGAAACCACAGCTCGCTGCACCCACGGGTGCCTCCTCCTCCTCGTACGCCACGGGAACCGGCGGTGGCGTGCCCAAAACTGAGTCGCCTCACTCGGACGTGTCGGGGGCCGCCTCGTCGCCGTCGTCGCCCGATGGCGACAGCGGCAATGCCGAAAGCCTGACATCCGAAGAGCGCCGCGCCCGCCAGAACCACAACATTGTCGAGAAGCAGTACCGCAACCGGCTCAACTCGCAGTTTGAGCGACTGCTGTCCATCCTGCCGGCGAACCAGATGGAAGGCGCCGAGATGGGCCGGACCATGGAGTTTGACGAGCGGCGGATGAGCAAGGCCGAGGTGCTAGACCTGGCGCGGCGGCGGATCCACGCGCTGGAGAACGAGATCCAGCAGCTGTACGCGGACCGCGACAACCTGCGCAGCAATGTGGCCACCCTGAACCTGGCGATCCAGAACGGGCAGCAACAGCAGCCGCAGAAACAGCAGCCGCAGCAACAGCAGCAGCAGCCACAGCAGCAGCAACAGCCGAAGATGGCCATCGCGATCTAACCGGCCCACCATGTGAAGGCACGAAAGTTATGCGAGAGAAGGGCAAGGATGTGAGTGGGATGGGTTGCTTGTTTTGACATCTGAATTTGTTATCATAGGGCCTGGCAGACCTATGTTGTTTCTACGAAGTAGAGACCGGGCTACGTTTGAAGAGGATCTACGGAGTAAATGGGCCGGGACGTTTTCTGCCTTGTGGGAGGGACAGCTGAATTTACGCGAAAGGCGTGCTTCGTTTTTATTTGTATTTGTATTTTATTTTACATGGAGAGGCTGCTCACTGCTTGTCTTTTATTGTCACTGCACAGAAGAGAAAAATCAAGGTCTGCCGGCATGGCGATACCCACTGCAAAGTGTAGGAAGAGAGCCCAAAGCATGTGCTGGATACAAGCCAAAAAGCACTCGGGAGCCGATGTGGGTATGTTGGTTGGTGGGTTCTGTTCACTCCACCACCCGGGGACCATCCGTCGACCAAACCTTGGAAAGGCTGAGAGAGAAGCAGCGAAGGAAGCGAGAGGGGAGCTCCTGTGGAGCCGTCGATCAGGGAGTCATGAGAGCCCATTCGCGCTCCGCCTGCATTATGATGGAGACGATTGCGAAACGCGTCTTGTCCAACGGGCCATGTCCGGATACACCGGGCAGCGGCAGCAAGGAGACAGGCGCGCAGATAACGGAAGCAGGGAACGGAGAGCGGATGCCATGGTGCCGATGGGTGGGCGCGCCACCTTGGCAGACGTCGAGACGTCTTGATTTGGGCATCCCAATAATTACTGAGTACGAATGTACGAATGTGACGAAGCTCTCCAGGCGAGCCAGACACGTTTGGCCAGTCGTGTTTTTGTTTGTATTTCTGCTTGCATGAGGCCTGCAGGCATGTTATCAACTGCTCACTCACCCTTATCACTGTCTGCCTGCTAGGCGGCAAAAAACCGTTGAAGATTTTCAGTATCTTACTTTTCCTCCTGGCTGTCTAGCTTTTCACCTGTCTGCTATTTATGGATATGTGGTGGCGAGATCAACATGTCAGGGCCTGAAGTGAATCTAGACCGACGAGGCCCAGCCCTAAACAGCCACGTCGCAAGAGCCACATAGATAAGGTGCATGAGGGAAAGGGTGAAAAAGTAGATAAAAAACACAAAAGGAAAAACAAAAACGAAAACGAACTAAAACGTCCCGGTTCTGACTGCGATTCAATAGATTGTGTTGTCGTTCCCAATCTACGGAGTAATACAACATACGTTGTATCTGACTTGTATGGGCCGTGGAAGGCCATTCTTTGGCATGCCCACTTGCACGACGTCATTGTGTTGTGCAGCGGCCCGCCTAAGAGGGAAGCCGTTTCCCCTGTGGACCTGCCTGTGTCTCTCTGTCTTAGTGAGAAAACACGCCGCATTGGCCCTGCCAAGGAGCACCGCTGAAGCGCTGTGCTGCCCGGAACAAAGCCAATTGGCCTGAACGCGGCTGGGCAGGACCAGACATTAGCTGGCACTGTGCGACCCACCCCACTCTGCTCCGTACTTACAGCGGCCCACAGCGCCCACCGCCCCTCTCCAACCCCTATCGCGTCCCCTGTGGCGCCCCCACTGTGCCCACCAAAGCTCTCGGCGCAAGTGTCGTGCGCGTCATTCCAGGTTTTCTGGATTGTTCTCCTGTCTGTACAAGCAAGATGGTTATCTCGAGGCTGTATGTCGTACGTGTGCGGACTTGCCACAGATACAGCCTTTTGCGATGCATCTTTCGTTTTTTTTTGGTCCTCAATTTCACCGTCTTCTCTCTCCATGTTTTACTGGAGTAAGGTCTTACTGTGTGTGGAAGATAGAACTCGCACGTAGAAGAAAGTCTAGACCACCCACCCAACAAAAGACGAAGAGAATTGGCAGGAGCGATGCAACAGAAAATTTTAATCGCCTTCTCTTCTCACCAAGAAAAAAAACACTAAGAAAACTGGAGACCTCCGCAAACATCTTACTCCCGTCTCGGTGCTCCCTCTGCTCCGTCGCCCTTCTTCCACTGCTTTAAGACCAAACAGGAAAGCCCGGTCGGGTTGCCTGCAAAAGTTGTCCAAGCTTTCCAAGATCGACAGATGACGAGTTTTCCCACCCATTCTCCCCATTGTAGTAGGTAGTACTTCGGCCTCCGTAGTGTGCATGTACGACGTATGTAGAACTAAAGCTGGTCCGATGGGAAAGAGCACGCAAAGGTCTCCTTCCCGTCTCCTTCCCGATGCTGCCGTTTATTCTTGGTTCGTCTGGATCCCCAATCGCTCCTTCTCTCGTTATTTTCTCGCTCTTTCCCTCGTTCTTGAAAAGCCTCACCTGCCTCTGTTCCCCTGCATCCCCGTCCTCTTCTCCGCCATCCTCGCTTGATTATCACCACTTTTTAAACGATTCTCGCCATACCCGCACGCTGCTGGTAGGAGTGGAACCG
Organism: Sporothrix dimorphospora; assembly: GCA_021397985.1. NCBI lineage: Eukaryota > Fungi > Ascomycota > Sordariomycetes > Ophiostomatales > Ophiostomataceae > Sporothrix > Sporothrix dimorphospora. Next base: position 105,055 of record WOUA01000068.1, read on the forward strand.
CCACATTCGACAGTTTTGCACTCTTTGTTGCCTCTGCTCCTTGGCGGCAAAATCGGTCCTGGATCGCGACGACGAATAAAGTCACTGCGAACTCGTCCCGTTTCTCGTCCCGCAGAATCAACATCCAGGAGCTCAATCCCGCCAAATTGATGTGGACAGACCGCAGAAATAAAGCAGAAGCTCATATCAAAAAAGTCCCTCCCGTGCAGATCAACCTGTCTACCCGGTCCCGGTCCCAGGGTCTCCATCATACCCTCTTTTCAAATCCATTTGCCCCTCATATGAACCCTCGTCACATCATTGCTCTGAGCTCATTTCTTGACAACACATGTGAACACCCCTGCAATACACGACAACCTGCCTCCAGACCTCCAGTACCTTTTATTGTTTCGACTCCCTCGACCTCTCCATTCCTTCTACATTTCTACCGAACATCGATTAGCCATCAATCCACCTCATATTGCACGGTTGAAGTCAGCATCGAATTGATTGACGCGGCACAAACATAACCGTCCGGGCGCAATCGACAACCTTCAACAACCGCTCTGCTCAACCCCCATTGGAGAGCGCCCCCCCAAAGGGCGCACACACAATACAATCGCCATGTCGACACCGAACGAATCACCGGCAAACCCATTTGATGCTGTGACACCGCCGACAAAGGGCAAAGAAAAGAAAAGAGTTGGCTGGTCACAGGGAAATTCAACGCCACACCAAGGACACTCTGATCCCGGCTCGGTTCCCGGCTCATCTGGCGCCGGCGCCGGCGCCGGCGCCGGTCCGGCACAGATTGACCGCACACCCGACGAAGATCGGTCCTCGCACGACGGCGTCGATCACAATGAACTGACGCTGGCACTGTCACGAATTCTCAGCGACGAACGCGAGGAACGCCATGGAGAGAACTCTTCCGGCGAGCAATCGGGCGCCGCTACGTCAAGCCACCCCCCACACGAACCGGCCCGGGCTCCGTTTCCCGCACTTCCCGCACCAGCCATTCTCGTCGAACCAGCGCCCCCATACTTCCCACCGGCTCGCCAACAGCAGCAAGAGCAATCTGAAAAGGCTGCACGAGATCGCGCAGATCGTCTTGCCCAGAGTGTTGAGAGGGACTATTCGAATCCTGCATCCAGGGCAGCGTCGGAGAATGGTAGCTCTGACGACGAAGACGAGGCCGCGGCAGCTGAAGAAACACTCTTTGGATTGCGTCGGCGGCGGTGGAGAAGCGGGACGATCAGTCGAGGCAACAAAGATCGTGACAACGGCGAAGAAGGCGACGAAGAAGGTGGCAAGAACCGGGAGGGCGACCGTGACGGCGAGGACGAAGAACAACGGCAGCAGATCGACCCTCACACGGCTGCCTTGAACTTGGTGCAATCGCACGCGCGAGGGAATGCCCCCAAGCCGGCCATGCTGTCGCAGCAGTCGACCGAGGACAGCGGCTTCCACTACGACGCGGCGATTGCAAACTCGGGCTACTCAACACCAACCAGAACGTTCGAACACGGCGTCCAGGAATACGTACCGCCACCGAACAAATACAACGGCGGCATCTTGTCGTCCCTCTTGCGCCTCTACAACAACCCGAACGCATCCGCCAGCAACAGTGCCGTTAACTCCGAGCACAGTACGCCGACCGGGACACCCACATCGTCTCGGCCGCCGTCGCCTGGGGCAGGTGATGGTACGGAGACACCGAAACGACGCAGCGGGTTCTTCGGAAAGAAGGCAGACAAGCCTCACGAGCAGGACGGGACACACACACCCAAGAATAAAGGCCAGCCCTGGGGTGTTTTCCACCCGAACCATCGCCACACCCATTCCACTACAAGTCTGACCGCTGGTCTTCTGGGCACGTCGTCGATTCTTGCGTCGGCGGGTTCTTCAGGCATCGGCCAGGCCGTAACCGAACGGGTCAAGCGTGAGCGGCCGCCATTGAAGCGAAACCGCACCTCGGCGAGTAGCATTTTCGGTGCCGGATCACCAAAGCTCCGCGACGGTGGTAGCGGCAACAGTGGTGGTGGAGGCGGCGGTGGGCGCCGTCGTCGCCGCGAAGAAGAACAGATGCGCATCACAGTGCACATTGCGCAAGTTCTGTCTCGGCACAGATACCTGACCACCCTGTGTCGGACGCTGATGATGTACGGCGCACCAACGCATCGCCTTGAAGACTACCTGAAGATGTCGGCACGCGTCTTGGAGATTGAGGCTCAGTTCCTGTACATCCCCGGCTGCATGCTTGTCAGTTTCGACGACAGCAGCACACACACGGCAGAAGTCAAGCTGGTGCGGGCACCACAAGGCGTCGATCTGGGCAAGCTCAGCGATGTCCACGTCATCTACAAAGAAGTCATCCACGACCTCATCAGTGTCGACGAGGCCATATCGCGGCTCAACAACATCACAAGCAAACCCCCCAAGTTCAAAGTCTGGATGCGCATCCCCGTGTACGGACTTGCATCGGCATGCGTGGCGCCTTTTGCCTTTGGCGGACGCTTCATCGACTTGCCCATTTGCTTTGCTCTCGGATGCATCGTCGGCCTGCTAGCGCTCATTGCCGCGCCATCCAACGCCATCTACTCCAATGTCTTTGAGATTACGGCGGCTGTCGTCACGTCCTTCCTCGCGCGCGCCATCGGGTCGATCGGGGGTGGCAAAATCTTCTGCTTCTCGGCACTCGCCCAGTCGTCCATTGCGCTGATTCTGCCGGGCTATATGGTCCTCTGCAGTAGCCTAGAGTTGCAGAGCCAGAATATTGTGGCTGGCTCTGTGCGCATGGTCTATGCCATGATCTATACCCTGTTCCTCGGTTACGGCATCACGATCGGCACGGCCGTGTACGGCGCCATTGACAACAATGCCAACAGCAACACGAACTGCAGCAATTCGCTCACGCGACCGTGGTACTTCTTGTTCGTGCCTTTCTTCACCATCTGCCTGTGCATCATCAACCAGGCCAAGTGGCGGCAGATGCCGATGATGGTCGTCATCTCCGTGGGCGGTTTTGCTGTCAACACCTACGCCTCCAGCTACTTCAGCAGCAACGCACAAATTCCCAATTCGCTGGGTGCACTCTGCATTGGTATCCTCGCCAACTTGTACGCACGCACTAGCCCCTATTTTGAACGCTTCTTTGCGCCAATCCGCACCAAATACCTACTGCCGGTCACCTCCGCCATCAGCCGGCGCAGGCGGCGCCTGTCCCGCCGTGGCCGCAAGGGCGCCAACGGCGACTACTTTGACATGCCGGAATACCACAAGGATGACGAGACCCACGCCGAAGAGGGCACCAACAGCATCACCAAGACCAACAGCAACAACGAGCGCACGGCCGCCGAGATCGATGCGGCCACGGCCAAGGCCGAGAAGAAGGCGCCGGGCAGTAACGAGGTCATTGGCTATGGCTTGGCGGCCGCGGCCATGCTGCCGGCCATCTTCGTGCAAGTGCCCTCCGGCTTGGCCGTCAACGGGTCTCTGCTGTCGGGCATTAACGCCGCCAACCAGCTCACCGGCAACTCTACGACGACGGCCGGCTCGGGCAGCAGCAGCGACAACAGCAGCATCAACAACGTGTCCTTTACGGTGCTGCTGAGTGTCATCCAGATTGCCATTGGCATTACCGTGGGCCTGTTCTTCGCCGCCATCGTTGTGTACCCACTGGGCAAGCGGCGCAGTGCCTTGTTCAGTTTCTAAGCCTGGTGGGTATTGGTGCGGAATACTTCCATCCCATTCAGCCCCAGGCGCATATGACCTCTCGTCCGAGGTCCAGATCACTTCTTTTCCTTTGTTATGTCATTGGCGTTCGCATTCTATGGTTCTTTTCGGGTTTTCGGCGTATTCATCATTGTTTTCAACCATCATTTTTAGAAGGAGCATACATCATATAGAGAATGCCCGGCATGGCACCACCAGCATGTGATGTATAGGGCATAGAACTGCCTGAAAAATTGTATACAGTTTGCATATAGCTTTATTTATATGAATTAACGACGTCAAGAATAAATTAAGTAGCCATTTCAAAACTCTTATTTACGCCGTATGAATTGTGGCGGCGACCTGACTGGATACGCGGGTTGACGATCATTGATACTTGCGGGGCTCGTCTTCTTTACAGGCGAGACAGGGAAGCTAGGTGATGGAACACGAGCCTACGGACGTGCAGATCGGGCGGGGGATGGCCGAATATGCAAGTGGGGGAGCACAAAACATGGAACGTGGTCCAACGGTTGAAAGATCACCGTGCGGTTCCGTTCGTTAGTAGCAAGACCTGCAATACCGGTCTTCTCTAGCCTGTGTCTTGTTTCGGAGCATAACGACGTAGCGAGCAGTTTATGGTATTGAATCTGCCTTCGATACAATTCGGTGTTGTAAAGTTCCACGGGACAGGAATCAGCATGTGTCTTGCACCGGATAGCGTGCTCTTTAACGACAGCAGCATATTGTGTCCAAGCCAAACTTGGCCTCGTTGAACCGACAGGCGTGAAAACCTATCATAAAAGAATAAAAGAATAAAAGAATAAAAGAATAAAAGAATAGTGTATTAAACATAAGAATTGAAAGCAAACGAAAACGCGGGCTGGCACCATGCACCCCAGTTTCCAACTCTTCATATGGTATCTCCATCTGGCACTTCTCCTTATAGACACACGACTCCAACAAAGCGGCTGCTCTCGTGGCGCCGTTTGGTTGGCTTGCTGTTCGTACTGTAGACCATTGTGCTTCGTGGTACTGCTGCTGCTGGAGCAGCCAAGAAACGCACTGCACGGCCAGTGATCTGCACGGGTTCTTCCGTATGGACTAGCATTCCATCAGCGGAGACGTGCCTGAGCTTTGATAGTTGTGACCGTGCGCAAAAGAGCCTTAAATCACGCTAAATTACGCTCAAGCAGAAATAGGCAAGCGCGCTGGTGGGTAAGGTTTCGATTTGAACGACAAGTAGTGTAGCTGAGGCATGGCGAAATGAACACCAAATCCAAGAGAGAAGAGGTTGTCTTCAGCGTCTTTTGCGAGTGCTGTGTTGGCACTCCGGTGTCAAGGCTTCGCTCGCGTCCAAGTGCTTCATCTGCAACGTGCGCCGGGACGGCTTCGGCCGGCCTTGGCAGAACTCTAGGTCAGAAAGGCGACGACGAAAGGTGTTGACAAACAGGGTTACAGGGTCACCGGAACAACACGTTGTGCTAGTTTAGTATGGCTTGTCTCGCACGTCTGTTGTGGTGGCAGGAAAGGAGGGGGCAGGGGATGTACAGCTTTGGAAATATGTGCGAAGTTCTTGGCAGCAGGCAAAAAAATACGAGGGACTGAGGGGGTGTGAACTCGCGTGCTTGACTTGACGGCCAAGGGTTCGTGGCGAGTTTTGGTGTGGTCGGTCGTCGGGAAATTTGTGCTCCGAAAAGTCTTGTAAGCTGCGAATCGCAGCTCCTCAGGATAAGTTTCACCGATGTTGGAAAACATAATTATTTGGAGCGTGATGAAGACAGGAATGAAGGATAGGAATTTATTATAGGGCGGAGAGAAAATGCAAAAAGGGACTGAAAGCTGGTCGTTCTACTCCGTACGCCATACGACATATTCCGTGAGCAGATATGATTTATAGGATATCCACGCCCTTCTTTTCTATTCTTCATTTTCTTCTTTTTTTTTCGCAAAGGACAGAAAATGAGAAGAAATGGCCACCACGAAGATAGATCGACTGGTACAGGAGTCGTAGAGTCGTTGGGTCGTAAAGTCGTTGGGTCGTAGAGCCGTAGAGCCGCAGATACCGGCAACGCGGTCGCCCGTTACCCACGGCGAGCCGGGCGAGGCGATTTTGAAGTTTATGGGGGGTGGCCATCATCGATGAGTACCTTCCCGCGCCTCATCTTGTAACGAAAGGAAAAAGTGCATACGGGGCTCATCTGATTCCATGGAGGGGTTTACGAACGCAAGCACGCGAGCCGCATAAGACGCGCCGTGAGGGGAGAAGAAGAGAAAACGAGAATATAATAATTAGAAAAAAAGAAGACAGAGGCTACCAAGCCGCGAAAAGTGCGCGTATACGGGATGTGTGGTGAGGCCTAATGCAGTGCGGCTAGAGCGAGCACAAGTGCAACATTTATAAAAGGTGCTTGCACAGTCTTGACTGGACCTGTCTGAATCCATTTTAGGCACATGCATTCACGAGACCCGCAACTTGAGCCCAAGACCGCTTCGATTCTGGAGGAGGCACAATAATTATTGACGACTCCACCCTTAACCTAGTCATCGAGAAATGCCAACGACGCTTTAATGTTCGCTCGTATCGACTCTACGTACGACTTGCCACCCTGTCGCGACTGGACATCCTCCTGGGCCATCACGGCCGCGAACAACCGCGCTCGATCTGCACGGGAGAAGAGCCCCCGGGCGGTTGGGCCAGAATCCTCGCCCGGGAGGCAAAGACAATATTCGTTGGGAATGCCCAGACAACGCTCGAGGGTGCGCATGTGGCCGTAGATGGCGTCGAGAATGCCGGATGCATACGCCTTGAGCGGCATGTCCTGCAGCGCCGACACACCGCCGATGCGGAGAACCGACTTGACCTTGAAGGACGTGAAAGACACCGGCGGCTGCAGCTGCATCTGGCAGATGACTTGGTGGGTGCGGTGGAACAGGGCGTCGAACAGCCGCATGAATGCAAGGTAGCTCGACAATGCCAGGAGGAGGACCTCGGTGGTGAGCGTGTCTTCCGGCGCCAAGCTCTGGAGGATGTCGATGAGTTTTTTGCTGCAGGTAAGAAGTGCCGCAGGTGGATGATCGACGTCACAGCCCGCGCCTTCCCCTTCGCCCCTGCAGAGCTGCTGAACGCCGGCGGGGTCTGCGTAGTAGGTGTCCACCATCACCATGCACTGGTCGATCTCCTCGCGCAACGCCACCAGAGAGCGTGCCGCGCTGAAGCTTTGTGGTCGTGGCGGGAACGCTGGGGATGGAACGCCGTCTCCAAAATCATGATCCAAGAGCAGACCCATATCCATATCAAAGGCCGTGCTCGAGTTGCTTGAGTCCCTTCCCATGTCCAGCATCGCGTTGTGTTCATCGTCTGTGTGGAGGAGCCCCGAAAGCTGCAAAGAGTGCAATGGGCTACTCTGCTGATCCGGTATGGAGCGGATCTCGGAGCGGACCTCGGAGCGGATTACTTCGCCCGGCGCCGGGCTTGGATCGAGCAAAGGGCAGCCGAAGAACGTAGGGCTGTTGGCCAGCGCTAACACTGCCCATGCATCATCTGGCTGTGGTGGCTCATGGGCCGGGTCTCTCGGCACAGGCGGATGCACAGCTGCGGCCGAGGGCGTGGGAACGTGATCGCCGTCGGCATGAGCACGCCGCTGCCGCTTCGGTGGTCTTCCTGGCTGGCCGGGGGCTCCTGTGACGCAGGGCGAGCTGAGGTAGCAACAGCGGGCGCATGGCGCCAGGCTGTCTTGGGCACGCAGGCATCGAACGCGCTTAGCTCGGCACGGGTCGCAGGCGGAGCGTTTAAGTGTGGGCTTGAGCATAGTTGGTTGTGATTTTGGGTTTGGTTTTGATTTTGATTGTGATTGTCCGATGTAATTGTAAATAATAGGAAAACCGACGAGTGAGGCGTAGGGCCAATATCCCCCCGAAAGCCGAAACCCTCCTCGGAGGGTTTTGTTCCTCGGAGGGTTTGTGGCCAGCCAATCAGCAAAAAGAACGAGCGGCAGCGCTACATCCAGCCTTTCTTGGCCGCTATGTAGGGAGAGTATTACTACCTACCGAGTGTCACCCATTTCTGCATGTTGACTGTTCTTCGCCTCGACCATGCCAAAGTCGGTGTCGTTCTGCTCGCGGAGCGGCATCTGCTTCATGACAGCGGCCGCGATCAGCCCGACACCGCCAAAGGCGATGGCTACCTGCCACGACCGCTGCAGCGCGACGCTCTGCACGGCAATCACCTGCGCACGCGTTTTCGGCGAGAGTGCGTCGAGAAAACGAGCGTCCGCGGCACTGTAAGCCCCGCCGGTCCGGAACACGGCGGCCACGGCGGCATCATCAATGCCGATGACCGCCAGTTGCGCGGCCCGGTTGGTGTAGATGGCACCGGCGACGGCGACGCCCCACAGGATGCCGAAGCTGCGCAGGACACCCCAGGTGGCCGTGGCGAGGGCGGTGTCCTTGTCGGTCAGCGGGGACAGCAGCGCGGGCAGCATGGCAGCCATGCCGAGACCGGCGCCGAAGCTCTCGAGCACCTGGAAGCCGACCCAGGCGGCGGTGTGCGTGGTTGCGCCGAGGCGCGAAAAGAGGCCGAAGCCGATGACAATCAGGGCGAAGCAAACGACGAGTAGTGGCTTGTAGCGGCCGAATTTGCTAAGCAGTAGACCGCCCAGGATCGCACCCGGCAGGAGGGCCAGAATGGTCGGTAACAGCGCAATGCCGGCGTGATAGGCATCCATGGCGAGCACGCCCTGGAAGTAGACGGGAAGAAAATAGAGCGCCCACATTGTGACGACGCCGTGGAGAAAGGCGAGGAGGAAGGCGATGGCACTCGTTGAGTTGCGGAACAGGCGGAGGGGCACCATGGGATGGGGCGCCAGGCGTGGATTGCCTTCGAGCACGACGAAGGCGCCCAGCGTGGTCAAGCCGACCAACAGCGGCACGAGCACATGGTACGAGGACCACGGATATTGCCCGCCGGCCCAGCCCAGGGCGATGAGGACGGGGACGGTGCCGCCAATGAACAGAATGTTGCCCGGCCAGTCGAGACGCGACAGCTTGGTCGCCACCGTCTGCGACTGGTCGTACTGGACGTGCAGGACAGCCACCAACAGCACGATGGCCACGCCGCCCATGGGCAGGGTCATGTAGAACGCCCAGCGCCAGGTGCTGTATCGGACGAGCAGCCCGCCAAAGAGCGGACCGAGAGCGGCACCGAGGCCGACCATGCTCAGCACGGCGCCCATGTAGGTGCCACGTTTGCGGAGCGGCACCAGGTCGCAGACGACAATCTCGCAGAGCACGCCGACGCCCGCGCCGCCGATACCCTGAACCGCGCGACCAGCGATGATCGCGGCCATTGTCGTGGCGCTGCCGCAGACGACGCTCCCTACCATGAAGAGGCCGCCAGAGACGATCAGGGGCCAGCGGCGGCCAAACACGTTGGCCAGCTGGCCAACCATGGGCATAAGAGAGGTCCTGGAAAAAAGAAGTGTTAGTCACAGGACCGGTCGGGGAGAGCACACGTGGATGGGCAAGACGACTTACATAGTCAAGAAGTATGCGTTGGACACCCAAATGTAGTTGTCGCCGCCGCCCAAATCGGCCACAATCGATGGTAGGACCGTCGAGGTGACGGTGGCCTCTAGAGACGTGAGGAGGCTGATGAACGAGAGGGCAACGAGGATGGCCCAGAACCGCGGCCCCGTTTGAAACGTGGGCGGGCTCGAAACTGCCGCATCTTGTTGTGTCATCATGAGGGGATTTGTAGTAGTAGCAGCAGTAGTAGGGATAATAGACAGGCAGAAGGGAACATGCGACGTACCGCAGATTGGGTGTTGTCTAGTAGTTATGGGAGACCGGTTCGAGTGACTCCCTGCTGTAATGGGTGAATGCCGCGGAGGGTTTTGTTGGATCCAGGCTCACCCGGCCTCGTATAGTTTCGTGGCAAATCGAATTGAGCTTATGGCCCGCGGATTTTACTCATGGCGGCTATGTAGGTTCTTACTGTTTGAGAATTGTCGTTCGCTTGACTCTTGTCTTCGAGGACCACAATGATGTCATGCTACGACCTACCTGGTATGTCACAGCGTGTATCCTCGTACAAATACTTCCTATCCGCATTATGAAAATATCATCGGATATATATCGCTTGTTCGATTTATTGCTCTTTCTAGTTTATGCTCTAATTCATATTGGACGTGTACTTGCTTCTGGCTCGGATTTGCGGTCCATACGCCGCAAAGAAGAAGGGAATGGGAATGTTCAGCACGGCAAACACGCCCAGGACGCTGAATGCCCAGCCGTTCCCCAGCCGCTCGTACCAGGGCCGCACCAGCAAGGGTAAGATAGCCGCGAGCACACTCCTGGAAAACGTGTTCGCCGCCAAGGCGCTCGCACCCCAGCGGTGGAACGTGTCGACTAGATAGTTGACGGCGCTCGTAAAGATGGTGTAGTAGCCGAAGCCCATCATGGCGACGCCAATGTTGGTGGCTATCCACGGCGTCTGTGGCCTCGACGTCCACCCCATGATAAATAGCCCGCCGGCGAGGACAAACGACGCAATCTTCATGGGCGGCAGCCGCGCTTCGGGCACCGGCACGCCGCCGCTGGCCACCAGGGCCCGGTTGTAGTGTTGCTGGTTGTGCCAGCTGACGCCCGCACCCGCAATGATGCCCACGAGCACGGCCAGAAAGGGAAGCGAGCCGATGAGGCTGTCCCAGCCACGGGTCTCCTCGAAGATTATGGGGAACGACGCGAGGCTGGCGTAGAAGACGGCATAAATAAAGGACGAATAGACGGTGACGGCGAGGCAGATGGGCGTGGCGAGCATCTGAAGCGGGCGGAGGCCGAACTTGACGACCAGATCTTTGACCACAATGTCTTTCTCTTCCCACGCAGAGTGCAGCGCCCAGTTGCCAGTGGTCTTGCGGAGCGCCTTTGCCTTGCTAGTGAGAAGGATGGGCGGGTACGTCTCGTCGATGAATATAAGGTCAAGAACGAGGACAACACCCTGTATCATGGCGGTGATCTAGAAAAGGTTAGTCGGCGTGAAATTTGATATCCGTTGATCGGCTCTTGTGGGAAAGACATACATATTCGGTCCACCGCCAATTCACGCCGCATAAGATGATCGCACCGCCCACCACGGGGGCCAAACACTGCACCTTGTATTAGTCTATACCTCCCTGATGGAACACATAAATAATCCTGAAGACACAAACGTACCGGCCCGCCGCACACGCAGAAGGTGTAGCCCACAATGGCATTGCCGCGCTGCGAGGGCTTCCACAAATCCACCATGACGCCGCCCATGCAGGTGATCGGTGCCGACCCCAAGAAGCCGGTAAAAAAGCGCGTCACCAACACGGTCTGGATGTCTTTGGCGGTGGCCGTGCCAATGGACATGATCGTGGAAATGGCAAACGGGAGCAGCACCGACCATTTCCGCCCGTAGACTTCGGACAGCGGCGCCCAGAAAAGCGGTCCAAACCCCCACCCCAGGAGTAGCAAGCTGGTGCCCAAGAGGGCGACCTCCGAGGACACTCCGAAGCGCTCCGCGATTTCTTCGTTTGCGGGTGCATATCTGTTAAAGGTAGGCACTTTTAGCAAGTCGTTCGCCTCAGCTCGCCGTCACTCTGCTTCATCGCATGATTGCATGATCGCATGGTCGTACGCTGTGCTTGCCCAGACTGAGCCCAGGCTCGTCAGGCTGTAGAGGAGACTTGTGTAGATCCTTTTGGAAAAGGGCCAGTTGAGAGGGTTGTACTTGTCTTCCGGGCTGTTGAAATCCACAATCCAGCTCGATGGCGTAGATGGCGTCGTTAGTGGCGATGCAATGCCGCCAGGTTCCAGGTCGGTCGAGCCATTGGTAGTTGTCGTCTGTATCATTTTCGCAAAGGGTAAGGATGTGGACAAAGAAAAACTTTGCAGAGAGTCTGCAGTGGCATATGATTTTGATGATAGTGCGACGTATAGATTCAGTAGGTAGCAATATATTTAATATGATGTTCTATAAGACGTCAATTACATTTTGTGCGGTATGTCGAGATGCCAAACCAAGGGCGCGGCTGCGGCACGATCCATATTAACATGCCGCTACCTGCCCGATTGGGAATAGTTGTGACTGGCACCATTGGCGCCGGTTGACTCAACAGCACACCGTAATTATGTCGTACTTGTACGTAGTATTTCAGTCAGTCGCAATGGTGTGATTGCGAGTGCCCATTGGCCGCGACTGTCACAAAGACGGAACTATCTAGGCACGCAATAGAAGAAGCACTCGGTATTTATATACATGCAGAAGCCCCGCCTTTCATTGTACATTTCAAAATACCTTTCTGTAGATCAAAAGCAGCAAAGCAGATACACCAATCAAGACAGCAAAACCTTGTAACGAGCGCGCAGTCGCCATGCCTTCACCGATCGTTCCGAAGCGGCTGGAGCCTGGCGCAACAATTGCGTTCGTCTCCCCGTCGGCCCGGCTCAACGACAAGATGCCTGCGGTGGTAGCCCGTGCTACCTCAGTGTTCACCACACGAGGCTACCGCGTCCGTGAGCTCTACACACCCGACACGGGCATTCAGTCCGCCATCGACCACCGGCTTGCCGAGCTGCGCACCGCCTTCACCGACCCCACCATCGATGCCGTCATCTGCACTATCGGTGGCACGTCCTTCACCGAGCTGTTGCCCGCCCTGATCGCCGACACCGAGCTGCACCGCACCATCCGCGCCCACCCCAAGATTGTTGTAGGGTATTCCGACATCACCGGCCTGCATTGGTTTCTGCACGCGCTCACCGGCCTCCGCACATTTTATGGGCCCGGAGCCATCCCCGAGCTGGGTGAGGCGAACTCCGTCGACGACGACGCATCACCACTGGCCTTTTGTGTCCAGCACCTCTTCCGCGCCATAACGGACAACCGGCCCATCGGCGACATCGCGCGCTCACCCACGTACGCGCCCCAAGTCCACCCTTGCTGGTACGACGCCGCATCCACCACACCGCCCGGCCTCGCGCCCACAGCAGGCTGGACGTGGCTCCGCCGCGGCAAAGCGCAGGGCCGCCTCTTTGGCGGCTGCATCACGGTCATGGTGCGCCTAGGTGGCGTGCGCGCCGTTGTACCAGACTGGCGGGGACGCATCGTCTTCATAGAGACCCAAATCGGCGACGACTTGGTGTCCGGCCTGACTCTGGACCGCGTCCGCGCCGGCATTGCGGACCTCATTGCGCAGGGCGTCTTCGACGAGACGGCCGGTCTGGTCGTGGGCCGGCCATTCGGTTACGACACGGACAAACTGCAGGCGGACTACATTGACGTCATCAAAGGGCTTTTGTGCGAGGGCCGGTTTGCGGACAAGACGTTCCCGATTCTGTTTAATGTCGATTTTGGCCACACGGTGCCGATGGTCACGTTGCCGTATGATGCGTTAGCGGAATTAGATTCGGACAACGACCGCTTTGCTATTTTAGAACCAGCCGTCCTTTGACAAAGATTGATAGGATAGAGTAAATACATTCACAGAGGACAATAGCCGATAGCATAGAGTCTAATAGAAGTGAGACGTGCAGCTGAGCTACCAGCCACTAGTCACCAGCCACCAACTACGAGCCATTAGCCAACTTCATCTGAACTTCAAGCTTTAACCATCTCCGAAACTATCCAACTCCTATTGATCCTTTGTGGCAACCATGGACCAATCCCTGTTGGAAAATTATGCAACGTCGTGTCAGAATACCACTTGATTACCGCCGCAGCCTTTACAAGTGCTCACAAGCCTGTCCCGGTGTCGGCCCCGAGGATGTACTACAATGTCGGTCCGATCCTAGCACGCCCAAGCTATGTGATGAGTTATGTTGAAGGAATTCTACTTGTAAACACATTTAGTAACAAGCAGCAGACGCAATATTCAGGATTGACAAAGATAGATGCTTATAATTCGCATACAGGAACTGTTTTAGAGCAAATAAGTCGTATGAAGCTCGACCTAGGACAAGCTGCAAATATAAGCAAATATAAACATAAGCCTCAACTGACAGTGCGCTCTTTCAAAAGATTAGGAGGATGGCAAGGATTCAACCAGTTGATAGGAAGAAGCTGGTGATGGGCTCGGCACAGGTGATTGGAGGACTGCTGGGATTCCATTGATATACTTAACCGCCGCTTTTGTTCTATCACCATGATTAGTGCAAACCCTCTGTCCGTGCCGTATCGGTCGTGACCCTTTACTTTATGTTATGCTTATGCCTATGGCCTCAATCCTGGGACCGCCAAGTCTCACGTCGTGGGCATCTACCGGCAGGTTTAGCCAGTAGGAGTGAGGCTAGCGAGCGTCTTGACCGCCTCTCCTGCAGAACAGCAGATTCAAACCAGGTCTAGACGCTCCCGCGGGCCAATCTATCGTGGCGTAGATTAACGACATAGCCAAGGAAAAGGAGAATAAACCGCCTAGGCAATATAAGGCTGGGACAGCTTGTTCCCTCGCCAGTGCAAGCCATAATTTAAAGTTGTGCCCGAGGACTGCTGCTGTTTGCAGATCTCGGAACGGAAAGTAGGAGAAACAAGAGAGAGGATCAAATCGACACTAGAGTCGATATCACGCTGACAGCCCTCACCCAGCCGAGCCGTGTCCATTAAGGACCCATTCCATGATGTGCACCAACAGGAAGCGTCCCACGATCAAGATAGCAGTGAACACAGGTTTTTACCCCTCAGCCTATGTTCTCAGGGATCCTCTAGGATCGGACGCAATAACCTTCGAGAAAGAGAGTCATGATCCTGTGGTCCAGAGTCATGTTCGGCAATTCCGGGCAATATGGGACGATTATATTGCATTCTAATTCTACCTTGTGATTCCTACATCCACACAATCCTACCGGGATATGAGGACGTGAGCCGACCGATTCGAATAGAGTAGAGCGCGGCTTGGCGGCAGAGCACGGATGGCCACAATTAGCTGTATATCAAAATATGTGCAGACTAAACACGCATCAAAATTGCAGCAGAAGGCGAAAGGCGAGCATCGAAAACTTGAGGGTCCACGGCAGACACGGAAAGCTCTGAATAGCCTCTCACTAACTTGCCGAGAGAATCAACGGAGCCCCTCTCAACTGAGGAGAGAATAACCGCCAACACAGCGTCAGCCAATATCGATAGCACTATCTTTGCTGGCTGTGCAAGTCCTCCCAAGACATCCCATCCACATCTTCCTGCTCCTTCTCTGATTCCTTTGCTTCCTTCGTGATATCGTTGATGTATGCGATCCGGTGTTCTGTATGGAATCTCGCTGGTTGTGCCCCTCTTGGCCGACCTCACTTGGGTCTGCATCCAACGGCCTTGGTCGACGAGTATTTTCGGATATCTTGCGAGGTTCTGTGATGTATTGACGGTCGTCCAAAATCTATAAAGATGGTCATGATCTCTCGTCCAAAGACAAGATATTTCCTTTCTCCTCATCCACAGACTCTCACTCGAACTTCAAGGCACCTTTGCAAGCAAGACTTCAACCCCCAGAACTTTTATAAAAAGCCCAGCTCCAGATCTCTTCAGCTCACGCTCGACCAACCGCCAACATGTTCTTCACCATCTTGTTCGCCATGCTTCTGAACCCCATCCGCTCGGTCGAGGGTACGCCCACCTACCAGGAGGAGTACCGTGTCGCCAGCTACGTGCCGCAGTACTACAACTCGTGGCGCGGCATCCAGGTCATTGCCCCCAACACGCCCTTTGTGGCCGCTGCGGGTCCAGACAGCCTTTACTTCATCGATACCCGCCACAGCAACGAGACTGCTGCCCACATCAAGGAGCAGATCGAGTGGGCTATGCTCCCTAACAAGGACGAGCACTTTTTCATCGACGAGGTCGCCGCCACTGCCTCGGTGCGCAAGTCCGACACCAAGGAGGTCGTCTTCGAGTTCGACCCGCCCTTTGCCCGCGTCTTCTTTGCCCGCTTCATGAACAAGCAGAATCCCAGCCTCCAGCTGCCCGAGCACGAGGACGGCGGCGACTGGGTCGTCAGCTACAACATTGGCAACCTCTACCAAGCGCGCGACATCCAGGCCTGCTCCGAGCACGGCTGCAACAACGCTGCCGACTGCAAGCCCCACCACTGCGACTCGTGCCACGTAGCCCGCGTCGACAACGAGTGCGAGCATCCCACCGTCAACGCCGTCGGCGCCTGCAAGAAGAAGCACTGCAAGAAGTCGTTTGTCGACCCGGCTCGCCTGTCGGGCGAGACTGACGCCGCCTACTACGCCCGCGTCGATGCCCTGCACTGGGCCGCCGAGGAGTAAGCAAGTGATGCGAGTCCCCAACAAAGGAAGTCTGTGGTAGGGTTTGCACACCTCAACATGGGCAGACCCCGACGACTCTGATTTGCCAGAGACAGTATTTAAAAAGAGTGTGGTCAGTGCGGGGAGAGAAAGTAACATAGTAGTTTCTCTTCTTGTGCAGCGCATAACTCAACAGGGGAAGAGGGAGACGGGCGGTGATGGGGCAACCCATCAGTGATTCGGATGCTATCAACTAGCAAAGGATTCTATACATTCACAAATAAAATTTGTCCAACACATAAAACATAAAGCACTTTCTACCGGATTGATATAAACCCGCGGTATTGCCTCCTGTGAGATGGCCGCGTAGCAATTAAAAGCGAAGAATTGGCAAAAGCTTGTCGTAGAACATGGAGGGAATCTACTATCGACAAGAAGGATTTACCCGTGTTGTTGAAATTCATAGCGGTTAATAAATAATATACAGTGCCGGTGTTCCGTTCACGACTCGTGCACAGATGATGGGCGGTAGAACATCCGGTCGTGAAAATGTACAGTCTCGATGAAATTTTGCCATTTGTGTTGACACAACTAAGGGTTAGAAAGAGATCCGACAACTAGGGAAACAAGATACAACTGAACGACAAGCACGGGCCGAAATACCATTCCCAGCACTTGGGTATCCAAGACACAATAGCCAACAACCCACAACGCTGGGTATGTTTGAACAAGCTCATTACCACCAGCACGCAGGCTCGCTACGCCCGGCACTAAAGCACTAAGACGGACATTTGCACAGCAGTTGTCATAAAGTCTGTAAAAAAACTTCATTCTCTCCACGTTGTGCATACGTTCAGTCAAACAACACCAGCTGCCAATAGCAATATCGCTGTGAACGTTCGAATGGAACCAGCGGACAGAGTTGCCAGCTTCTTTCCCCTTGCTTTGCCCCTCGGAGTGCCAGGATACAAATCTACGATTGTGTCATGACGCTGCAATCAACCCAATGATGAAATAGTCCTGCAAGGCGGACATCGTTTCCCTTTTTTTTCTACTCTAGCTTTTCTATCGCCAAGTCCTTACTTAATCAAACAAGACAAAACGATCTAAAATGACCGAGAAAAGAAAGAGAAAGCCCAAGGAAGGGCAACATATGGCGAAGAGGCCAACAAGGATTTCAAAGACCGAGAATACTGCGAGAACTTGTACCTCTTCACGGTACATTACTGCAAAACGAGTACGAGGGTGACATGAATCATGGGTACCATCAGCGCTGCCGCCCACCTTCACGACTGCCGATTTCCGACCACGGTAGGGCCATGATTCATGGCGCGAACGCGGAAGGACGAATAGAGGACACATGAGGGCTCTATTTCACAGGGCCTCGAGGGCCGCTTTACAGGTCTCTCGTTCAGAAAAACGGCCGTGGGGGACTGCGATCGCTGCATTTGCTGGGGATTGAAAACAAAATCCCTGCCAAAACGTGTCCCTGTCGTGTCCAACCATCTCGTCTCTCGTGCCGTGTGTGTGTTGTTCATGCCGCGATGGTGCCGTATGCCATGTTTCTGAATTTGATCTCCTTCTTCTCTAGTATTGAGAAGCATGCCTGCAAGCCTTGTTTTTGTCGTCCTCTTTTCTTTCTAGAAGGGATTTGCAGAACACCAGACCCTTGTTCTAGTGAATCACAAGTCTGGTTTTTACTCCCTGCTTTGAGCTAGCACAAGCCAGGTCATTTGTCTTTCTTGCCGCTGAGCACATGGTCGCATGGCTGGGAAGGGACATAGCATGATCTGTGGTACACGAACTCCAGAAAGTATACTTGGATGAATAACGTCGTAGGATGCCGTGTAGGCTTCCGTGGTTTCCAGGGACGAAGCCTGCGTTTACTTCTGACACACTTTCTCGACAGATGCAGGCTTGCATTATGTGCTTGGGCAAAGTCATGCATCTCGCTCCCTCGCGTCTTTCTTGACTGTTTGCCTCTTCCAGCATATGCCAAGTGGTCCTCGTCAGCTCCATGCCGAGTCTTGCACCCCGGCATCTTCGGAGCTCGCCCGTACGCCATTGCTCACAAGGGCCCAAACTTCCCGAGAGACTACTATTTGTAGTTGTGGTACGACGTACAAGTACTTGTAGCTTCATTTTCTTATGGTATCCACCAGGGTCTAGATTGTATTCTCGCTGTTTTGATTTTATGCACCCGTTTCGGCGTTCCCAGAGTCCGCTTGCACGATGCGCTGGCCGGGGTGACGACTGCATACCCTTCCCGTTACTTTTTCAAACGAAGGATTCCGTAGATGCAAGATGCCTGATATCATGTTTGCCGTTGCTCGTCTCATGTTTCCGAGATGACTCTCGTGCGTCGTTTGAATTGTCTCCTTTTTGGAAATGCAGCTGTTTACGGAGACACCACCGAGAAGCCCTCAGCGAAATCTCGCACGGTATATTCAAAACAAAGAACGCCACTTGAGGGGAAACGCAGGGACTGGTCGATGAAGCACCAATAAACCAAAAATAAACTACATAGCCATACTGCGTGACGAGAAAATGTACTCGGTGCGTTGCAGGCTTTCTGCTACTCTGCTCTCACGGCCAGCAAATTCGAGGCGGAGAATCGGCGGCAGGACGAGGAGGTTCCTACCCCGATACCCCGGGAATCCGGGTGGGTGGGGTCAAATGGGGAAGTCTTGCCCTGGACGAGTTAGTGTCGTGTTAGATTGGAGAAAGAAGAAAACCCCCCCTCTCCAGTGTTTGGGGGAAGTGAGAAAAGAAAACAGAAAAATGAGAGACAGAAACCTCGCACATAAACCCCACCATGATATTCCCGTCGTCTCCTTTTTTTTTATCTGTCTTCATCTGCTTTCGTTTGTTGAAGAGGGTCACAGACCACGGCGATGGAAAAAGGTGGCCTGAAAGCCCACTTTTAGGGGGCAGAGACCAAGGAAAAAGGCAGGAGACAAGAACCTGGCAAAAGAAGGGGAAAGAGCGAAAGCCGGAGCAAAATCTGGGGGGGGGGGACCTGGGGGAAGCCTGCGAGGAAGAAGATCTGGGGATGGCTGTTCAGACCAGTCGTGGAAGCCCTATTTTCTTCATATTTAAGTTATTTTTTCCCACCCTTTTCTTCCATCTCTTCTGACCTTTTTAGGCCTCAGTTTTTGGTTCTTCCCGAATGGCGCACCACAACCTCCAAGTCACTCCTTCCCCATTTGCCCCCAAATCTCTACCTCGCCCCCCATTGAGTGGGGAAATGATTCAGTAGTAAAATGCCTGAATAATACCACTGTTTCTCACCCTTCAGGCGTCCCTTTCCACGACTCTTTTTCGCCTTTCGCCTCGAGAAGCTGCTTATATTCGAACAGCATAGCCTTCACCCCCGACTGCCGCGTGGCGTTTGTAATCGGTCGTCATGGCGCTTTTATTCTCCTTAGGATAGAACGCTGTCGTTTTGCATGGTCTTTGTTTTTTTCTTCTTGTGGTTGATGCTTAGCGAAAATTCCGAGTTGGAGAATGAGGAGTTCAGGCACACGAGAGGGGGGAAAACTCGTGGCGCAACGGCAACAGGACGGCAATCGAAGTGCGAATGGGTGTTTGTTGTAGGAAATGACGACAAGGACGAAGAGGAAAATCCTGAAAATAAGACAAAAAACGAAGTGTTGCAAGACCACATCACACATCACCACATCACCAGATAACCAGAGGCAGACAAAGGGCAGGAAAAGGAAAAGGGGCTTCCGGCCCATCTTTATATATATTCTGCTTGCCCGTTTGCTTAAGATGCGACAGAAGGCTATGCGGCTAGGTTAGAGCTGCACTCGTATTGCTCCGTGACCACAGCGAGAGCAATGCGTGGAATAACACGCTGAATTTGGGCTCCAGTATTTCATCCCTATCAATGCGCGTGAATAAAAGCCAAGCGGCCAAGGCCCTCTCTCGAGTACGAGTCAACAGAGAAGAGAGAAACAACGTTGGCGGGGCTCAGAGCCACTCTTGGCGAGGCGGCGCCAACAAAAGGAATCTTCATTACAAAAGCTGAGCAGAGACTCCAGCGGGCGTCAGACTAGGACCGAACTACTCAACATGACTGGTTCGACGGGCTTGCCCCAGGCACTGCCCACTGGCCTGTATTACCCGCCATATTTCCACTTTCTCCAGACGCGCCGTTCGAGCAGTCAATGGTTCCTCCCCGTCTGCTCCACAGCCCTGCTTGTTGCGTGGAGTCCCCAGACAATATGGAGGCAAAATATGGGTAAAAAATTACAACAATACAGCGGGTGGCGTCCTAGCCCGCAGGCAACGCAAAACAATGGTCAGCAAACCAGCAAATACCGTCTGGGAAACCTTATCCTGGGGGAGAGTGACCCACCACGGCGAGGACCATGATGTGGACAAACAGCTGGGAGAGAGTTGTGTATGAACATGGGGAACAGTTGTACACATTTTGCATTAGAATACAAGAAAATATCGTTACAAAACGTGATAATATCAAATCAATTGTATTTCTGGAGACGTGCGGTTTCGCCGAAAAGGGGGAGAAACAGTCGCAACTGGCGAGTCATGGATGAGGAGAGGGCCATTGGGGTACGATGGGCAAGGGAGAAAATGAACGAGAAGCAGAGGGAGTGGTGGGACAGGGTGTCCGCCTGGTTTGGGCCGGTTTGCCTTCCGGGGTTTGGCTTGGTTGGGGTCGGGGGAGGAGCGAGGAAAGAGGGGGAGGAGAGAAAGGATCTTGGGATGGGGTCCATCCATGTGCGGAGAAATCCTCTTTTCTCCATATTTTTTTTTTTTGTTTTTGCAACCAAGCCGAAAACGAACGCCACTACGCAAGCGAAGGACAAGAAGCGTGTAATTGGGGCGAGTTGAGGGGGCCCAGGACACTCAGGACGTGCTACATCTGCTCGTTCGTCGTACACACAAGAGAGAGCACCGCGTGGCTTGGAGCTTGGGTCCAGACAGTCACAGAAAAAAAGTGTCCGTCGATTCCGGGTCCAAGCTAGTTGGACGAAGCCAGGAATGCCTGCCCGTTGCAAGAAAGAATAGCCGCTAGCTGTCGACCTGACTATCTGTTGGTCATGCTTGGCTGGCGTCTCTGTTGTGCTTTTCCATTCCCTGTCCGTTGTGCCTTGACTTTGCTTCGGGCTATAAAGTGTTTTGCGGCCGCATCTCCTTTTTGGATTCTCCAGCCCATCTCGCCTTGTGTCCCTTCATCTCTCCAGTGTCTGGCTCTATCTTTCTTTCTCTTCATTTCATTGGGAGCCATCTGTATCGACACTTTACTTTTAAATTTTTCTTGTCTTTCTTCCCTGCCATCCTTCCTTCATCATGTCGCAAGAAAAGGTCACCCAGGCCGACCACATCGACAACACCAGCGCCGCCATGTCGACACCACCTGCCGACGCCAGCAGCCTGGCCGCCGTCGACGACGGCCTCGAGCACGAGGGCACTGTCGTGTACTGGAAATCGTTCCGCTTCCTGGGATCGATGGTGGCCATTATGCTGATGGCAAATTCGCTGTTCATCGGCTATTCGATGCCCGTCAACGTCCTGTCCGTCATTGATGCTGATATTGGTGAGCCGAACCCCTGCTTGATTATCGTCCTTCACCCAAGTCGTCAAACCGCCTCCTGACCGTTGATGTAGGCCCCTCACCAAACATCTACCTCGTCTCCATGACGTTCACACTCGTCAGCGGCGTCATGCTGCTCATCGTTGGCCGTCTCTCCGATATTGTCGGCCGTCGCTACTTCATGATTTTCGCCCAGGTCTTCTCACTCGTCGGCTCCATCATCTCCGCCCGCGCCAACACCGTCAACGTCGTCATCGGCGGCACCGTCCTGTCTGCCTTTGCCGGCGGCGCCCAGCAGCTCTACCCCATGCTCGTGCACGAGCTCGTCCCCAACAAGTACCGTCTCTACGGCCAGGCCGCCATCACCTTCAGCATCCTGCCTACCATTGGCTTCGGTACCGCCATCGCCCGCGCCTTCGTTGCCAACGAAAACATGGGCTGGCGCTGGTGCTACTACCTCAACGTTATCGTCAGCGGCCTGTCCATCGCACTGTTGTCCCTGTGCTACTTCCCGCCCAACTTCAAGATGATCAACAAGGAGTTGACCACCATGCAGGAGCTACGCCAGCTCGACTACGGCGGCCTGTTCCTGTACGCCGCCGGCCTCGTGCTGCTGCTGCTCGGCTTCACCTGGGGCCAGGGGACCTACCCCTGGAGCAGCGCTCACGTCATTGCTCCCATTGTCGTCGGCGCCGGGCTTGTGGCCGTCTTTTTCCTGTACCAGATCTATGTGCCGCTCAAGCAGCCGCTGATGCCCATCAAGTTGCTCAAGATCCGCACCTTCTCGGCCGTCGTCATCGTCGGCTGCGTCGGCCAGATGGTCTACTATGCCCTCAACCTGCTGTGGCCCACTATTATTACCACGTTCCTAACCACCGACAACATCAAGATCGGCCTCATGTCGTCCACCACCGGTGCCGGCCTCGCCGTCGGCGAGATCATCATTGCGCCCGTCTTCAAGCTGCTCGGCCACCCCAACTACCAGCTCGCCGCCTGGAGCGTGCTGCTCACCATCCTGACCGCCCTCATGGCCCTCGTCGACCAGAACAGCCAGACCCTGTCGCTGGTCCTGACCTTGTTTGCCGGCGTTGGCGTCGGTGTCGTCGAGGCCATCACCATTGTCATCTCGGGTCTCGTCGTGCCGCCCGAGGACATTGGTGCCTCCCAGGGCTTCTACACGTCGATGCGTGCCGTCACCGGTACCATCGCCCTCTCCATCTATGTTTCGGTCTACTCGGCCCGCCTGCCCGTCTTTGTCGAACGCGACGTCACTGCCGCTGCCGCCGCCTCGGGCCTGCCCACCAGCAGCCTGCCGTCCTTGTTCACGGCCCTCACCAACGGCACCACCGCGGCGCTGGACGCCGTGCCCGGCATGAACAGCACCATTCTAGAGGCCGTCACCGACGGCAACCTGCGGGGCTACCACATGGCCTTCAAGGTCGTGTTCCTGTCGACCATTGCGTTCGGTGGCATCGCCATCATCGCCTCCTTCTTCGTGCAGGACGTTTCCAAGTACTTGAACAACTTTGTCAACAAGACCATCCACCGGCCAGGCAACGATGGGCAGGCCCCGCGCAACGCCGCCAACGAGAAGGCTGTCGACATTGAAGAGGTGTAGAGCGTCTCGTTTCGTTTATAGTTTTAGACCTCGGGTCATTTATCGTTTCATAGAGTAGAGCATAGAACAGCATTTTTCTTTTAAAGGATACCAAATTGAAGACTTTTTACTACACCTTTTTCGTTAGTGTGAATAACTCGATAGTCGTTCCTTCCAAAACCGTGATGCTGCCCAACGCACTTGCCACATATCACAAATTAAAAATGTTTGAGGAAATCCATTGGGAAAGAGCAATTGTCGTCGCTGCATCGATCTTGCCAGTTATGTGGTCATCTTGCCAAGCCACGTAGCTCTTTTCCAGCAACAAAACACAGATAAAAATTGTAAACAGCAACATGCAGCTCGTTCCCTTTCTTTTACTCCTTTACCTCCTTTCTTCCATCCCACACCGGTGCCAACCACGACCAAATCACCGATCTTGTAGTCTTGGGAAGCCTAATGGCCTGAGACGAGAGTCGTTATTTTTTGGGCACTTGGACGCTCTTTATTGTTTTCTTCAGCGTTGTTTTTTACTTTTCCATGATTCCGCCCTTATTTCTACCATCGTCTAGATCCTACAGCTGAGCATCCATTTTCCAGTTCATCATTTCGCTCCAATTCGACTCACAACACATCATCAGCCGACACACATAACTTCCTTAGATACCTACTCACGGACAACTCGACATGATGGAACCTGCTGAGCCAGAGTGCGCATATGCACCTCCAGGAAACGCCCGCCGGTTCCGCGTCCCTCCCGTCGCCGAGAAAGCGGGTGGCTGGGACGAGATCTACATTGAGGGTGCAAACGAACGCCGCACCTCCAAGACACGGCGAAGCACCCCAACCATGTTCCTTCCCATCAGGGGCATAGGGCAGGTTTCTCCCGTGAACGAGATGGCGGATATGATGGATGGGGCTCTCTCGGGCTCAGACAGCAGCATGATCAACACGCTGGCCGCCACGCTTATGGCCTCAATCACCTCCTCCCCGACGGCCAGCGCGACCCAGACACTCGTGGACCCCAACGAACAACGAGCTGACCTCCACGACATTGGCCTCTACGATGAGAAGAAGCAGTGGCTCAAGGCCAAGACGGCGTTCTATGTCGGAGCAATCACAGCCCGTACTCATGCCCTCCGCACCTACTACAAGGCCATTCTCTGGTCTCTGCTGCTGATGCTGCCAGTCATCCTCGTCGGCTACGCCCAAAACCTCGTCATCTCGCTGCTGGCCCAGCCGCAGTTCGAAGAACGGTTCTCTGGCGAAGAGGACGACTTTGGCGCTGTTTGGATGCTGGCCGTACAGATGTGCTCCGTCGGCAGCACGATGCTCGGCGGCCTACTGGTTGGCTAGCTGTCGTCACAGTTCTCCGTCCGCCTCATCCTGGCCACATCCCTCATCGTCTTCCTCGGCTGCACCTTTATCAACTTTTGGGCGCCGTCCATGCTCGTCATCTTGACCGGCACTTTTCTACAGGGCCTCTGCTGCGGCGGCTTCGGCACACTGGCCAGCACATACATCACTGACGTATGCACCCCGGCCATCAGCCACGTGCTGACCGGCATGATCAGCTGCTGTTATGTCGTTGGCCAGCTGGCCTCATACGGCGTCCTATGGCTCATGGTCAACGTCGAGGGACCCGCTGCCTACCGAATTCCCATGGCCCTACAGTGGATCATTCCGGTACCCGTCGCCATCGGCTGCCTCTTGGCACCGTCATCGCCATGGTGGCATGTCCGCCGCGGCAACACAGCCGAGGCCTAGCACGCCCTGGAACGCCTGACGTCCTCGCCTGGGCCGCGGCGGTCCCGCTTCGGCATCAGCCCCAGCGACCCGGCGGTTCTGCGTCTGGCCGAGGTCCAGGCCGTGGTGGCCAGTGAGACGGCACAACAGGCGACTGACATTTCATTCCGCGAGTGCTTCCGCAAATCCAACCGGCGGCGTACTGAGATCGCCATCATGGTCAACATTGGCCAGATTGTGGCCGGCTTTGCCATTGCCAGCCAACTGGTCAACTTCATGCGGCTCGCCGGGCTCAAGAGCAGCGATTCCATCAAGATGGCGTTCTGTAAGTCATGGCCGTCCCAAAACAGTTTTTTGAAAATATTCAAAAAAAGGCTTCCTTGCTAACACGAACAGTCAACGCAAACATCCTCCTGCTCGGCAGCATCTGCTACTTCATCTTCTACACCCGCCTGTCGACGCGGACGCTGTATGTGGGAGGCCTGGTGTGCATCTGGCCGGTCCTGATCATGATCGGGGTGCTGGAGGTGCTGAAGCGGCGCACCGTGATCCGCCACCAAGGAGGCTCCTAGGGACAAGCAGTCCTGCTGTTTGGCTGGTCGTTTCTCTACGGCGCGACGGTCGGCCCGTCCACCAACACGATTGTCTGTGACGTGAGCTCTGCCGCCCTGCGTACCAAGACCCTGTCGTTGTCGAGAATGGCCAACGACATGGTCAACCTGATGCAGTCGGCCGCCGGGCCTTACATGCTGGGCCAGGACAAGGGCAACCTCCAAGGGCTGACGGCGTTTCCGGCCGTGGGCCTGATCTCAATCTGGATCGTGTGGGCGACGGTGCGGCTGCCCGAAATGAAGGGCATTCCCCAAGCCGTGGCGGACATTCTGTTTGACCGCCGCATTCCGTCCCATCGGTTCCAGCGCGAGGCCAAGCGGCTGCAGGTCATGAATGCTCAATTGGTGGACGGCCAGGTGGACGCCGTATCGGGTATAGCGGGTGCAGGTCTGGTTGTCGAGGTGGCCACTGATGCCGCTCTTGTCGTGTAGTCATGCGGGGTTGACGGCGTTGTGTTTGCTTGTATGATTGTTTGTGTTTTACGTTTGTTTTTTGGGCAAGAATTATGATTACAATGTATCTTAGGACTCGCATGGATCTTGGATGGATACATGCACGACTGTCTTTAAATCTTTAACAGCCTGTTGACAGAAAATTTGCTCTGAAGAGACCATGTTTACCGTGTCTTACAGGCTGCACATACACCTGTTTGTTACAGGATTCGCCCATGCTTCGCACTTACAATTTTACAGCGGCTGTTTCAAGTCCCCTCAAAAAGCAGAATAGATTATGTTTGTATCTTTCATCGATTCACACCTTCTCTTTTTTTTAAAACCGGGCCTTTTATTATCCTATTCAAAGACATTTGTTGTCATCGCCAAATCTGGATCGCTTAAGAGCGAGTCATGGATCTTCTCCATTTTGCAACCTCGCCAGCTGCATACACAGGGGCAGTCTCTTGGCGCATTTGTTTCCTATTGTATGTATCCTTCATCTTTTTTCAGCAACTTCGTAGCTTGTTCTAATATTTACGGAGTACTTGCATCACCATTCATTTACCGTCTTGAGGCTGCGCCGTTGGAGGTTTTTAGACTGGCACGGGGCTGTTCTGTCGCGTTGCGTTTCGCCTGTCTGTCCTGTCGAACGTGGAAGAAAGAGGAGACGTCGATCTCGCGAATCTGTAACACGTCGTTACCAGTCCCGTCCACAACGTGGTTCAGACGAAAGGGAGAGAAAGCAGCCGTCTTGTAGGCTAGAAGATTCAGTGCTATTTTCCCTGTCTTTCGTGTTATGAGAATAAATTACGAGCAATTCTGTCAATACCCTTGCTTCCTTGATATATTTCTCGGAGTCATTTATGCTTTGAGGAATTACAGTGTCAGACGAAATCCCCGCCTACGATTCCTGATATGGTGCAGACTTGCCGAGTCGGATGATCGTCTCGTCGTCTTTTCTTACCACTTTCATCTTTTCCCCTTTCTATTTGTCCTCTTCCTTTCCCACGTCCAGCGCATGCGCTTTTTCTCTCTCCTTGGCACCGCCATCGTGCAGGTGCAGGCGCTCGCGGCACAGGCGGACCCGTCGTCACTTTTGGCAGCGATCAACATCGCCGGTCATCATCCTCAACCTCAAAGCCGCTGCACCAGGTCGTCGTGGTTGTCGTCCTCTTGGCAAGACTCTACCAAAGACACAAATACAAACAGACAAACACCCAAGACAACAAAAAACGTCGCGCGCCCCGATGGCGTCACCGGCTGGCACCCACGCAGGCTTGACTACCGCGCACTCACGACCGTGAGCGAAATCCAGCCAGGACGTCTGCTTCTCGTGACGCACTCGGACTTTGAGACGGATGATGACGATGCATCACTGCCTGTTCTGGCCAAAATGGTGGACTTTGATGCGCCCGGCGTTAGTGAGATGTCCCTCACCCGCGACCTCGCCCGTGAGGTTGCCATGTACCAGCGCCTGGACGGTACGGGCATCACGCCTGAGTTTCTTGGGCACGTCGTCAACGAAACCGGCCGGGCCATAGGCTTTCTCATCGAGTACATTGCGCAGGATCCAGAGGCCCGTCGCAACCCGGACAGCATGCGGGCCTGCTTGACCGCACTCGACCGGCTGCACGAGCACAAAATAACTCACGACGACGCACACGACGGGAATTGTCTGCTGCGGATCAATGATGATGGCAGCGCAACGGCCGTGTTGGTCGACTTTGAGCTGGCCGAAGAGGCGGCGTCGGAGGCGGGGATGGCACGCGATATCCGCATCATGGACCGCTGTATCCGAGCCATCGAGTTGAGGCCAGAAGCGGAATATTAGAGCAGAGCATCTTCTTCTCGGATAATGTTAATAATTTACTGTAGAGTTTAACTAATTCTTTTTTTAAACTACATCGGTGCAGCTGTCGCTTTGAGTGGTGTTGTTGTGTCCCATGCCTACCGTAGCATTCTCTCATTGCTAGGTAATAAGCGCGGGATACTGTCTCGAATACAGCCAGGCAACGCTCCAGAACCGACAAGAACACGCGATGGGCTCGCCTTGCGTCGTGTCGTGAGCAAGAATTACCGAGAAGGCAGAGGTTGCATCGCATCGCCTAACCGGCCTTCCGCCTCGGCTTGGCTTCCAAGCGGCACCTGAAACGATTCCTTTGTTTTCTTTTTGTCGTATTCTTCCTGTTTGCGTGTGTTCTTCGCCTCTTCCTTCTTCATTCTCCTTCTTTCCCCTTTTCGCCCGTTTTCTTCCTCCTGCTGGGCCGAATACGGCACGGGGGTGGTTTCGCAGCGGATCGACAGATCTGAGGCAGATGCTGCTCCGCAAAAATATGCACGTCCCCTCTTCCGCGGCAAAACGCAGCAACGAGAAGAGACGTCGACTGTCAAGCCAAACGGTCAAAACAGTCCCATCCACCAGACGGACGAGATCTGCTGCGCATAGGTTGTTTGAGGCTTGGCAAGTCCGACCTCCTTCCTACATTGCACCTGCGCTGTCCTTGTCCATGCCCAGGCAAGATCAGGTCAGACGCATTCGAGTCATGGGCTGGTGGCGGCACGAACCCGTCCCTTCAAACCAGTATTTTTCTGGGTAAGTGACGGCTGTCGGCAAAAGTCAGAACAAGAGACCAGACGAAAAGACAGACGAAAAACAGTGCAGGGACGCATTTCAGGTTTGTCCGGATTTCAGGCTGGGCGATCGAACACAACAATGAGATGTTGGCCCTGCGTGGACACGCCCCTTGCGGTGTCTTACAGCGTCTCGCTCGTTCCCTTCGTCTTCCCTTCTCCTCGAACATTGCCATGTTCCGTCCATGCAAAACTCGATGCAGAGCCGCGGAATGCCGTCCCAGGAGTCGTGTTGAGGCGGTGTCGAGAGGGGCGTGAGAGTCGCTTCAGATAGAGCGTCTACCATGCTCCCACCAGTTGGCGCGTACTCCGTAGAATGTATATATAGAGAGTCTCTCCTCGACTTGCCTTGGGATCGTCTTCTGATCAGTTCTGCTCATAACAATCATATTCGGTCTTTTCTTTTCCACCTTCTTTTTATTTTCTTCTCTGTCTGTGACAGTTACCGACCCGGCGTCGTTTATTTCTACCTGTACTTTGCTCTTTTTCACTCATTTTTTTTCCAACCCTTCTTTTCTCCAACCGTCAATATGGTTCGCATCACTTTCGCTGCTGCTCTGGCTTGTAAGTCCTCTTTTAGCCCGTCCCTTTGGTTGTTCGCTCCCGCAGTGACAGGCACTAACTCACTTGCAGTCGCCGTCTCCGTCATGGCCCTTACCCCCAACGCCTCCGGTGCTGCCGATGTCGGCAACGGCAAGGCCCAGCAGTTCACCACCGGTGGATGCGTCGCCGATGCCGACTGCCGTAGTGCCTGCTGCGCTGAGATCAGCGGCAGCGGCCTCGGCATCTGCTCCGCCGAGGGCGCCCAGTTCCAGAACGGCAAGCTCGGCTGCGGCTTCACCGACCCCAACGCGGCGGCCACCATTGCCGCCGCCAAGGCCCAGGTCGCCAAGCAGGGCTTTTAAATAAGTCGCTGCCTCGGTGTCCTGTTCTTCCTTTCTACATACATCCATTTGTCCGCAATGCATATGTCCGTCTAGCCTTTGCTTGCTTTTTTTAGAGAAATCAAAAACAACGAGAGTCAATGGGACCCTTTTGTGACCCTCGCCTACTGTTTGCCCTTGCCTAACTACCTGTGTTAATAAGAGATATCGATGATTCCGTGCGGTTTTCACACGTACCGACTCCGTAATTGAGCAGCTGAGAGCAATCTCATATGCTTCCAGTCTTGTGGTTATGAATTAGCGGACTACGATAAGACTAGATCATTTATTTAATGAACTGCCATTGCTTACTACTTTTTTGTCTATGTTGGCATGTTTTTACTTTATTTTATATTTGTTAAAATTGTCCATATCCTTCATTCGTAATTAATTTATTGTTTCATTATCCGTCATCACTTCTTACCCAACAAGGATGTTTTTTTTTCTTTTTCTTTTTCTTTTTCTTTTTTATTTAACCCCCCCCCCCCCCCCAAAAAAACTCATGCCAGCCGTTAACATTGTTCAACAATAAAAAAATTACTTTTACTCCCCCCTCCACGAAACCGACTATCTGTTGTACAAACCAGTCTTTGTGTTTCTCCCGTCGTGTAACATTAAACGGCTCTGTCGCACGTTGTGTACAACAAATGTCCCTGACAGTACGGATATACAAGGGGTCATTGTTCCGAACACCGTCCGAGATGCTCCCATTAGTCGAACCAAACCCTCCGCGAAAAAGACTCCGATGCCCGGAAAGTAAAAGAAACACCATTGGACGTCGTCTCCCGTTTCGATTTGTTTTGTCTTTTATTTGTTTAATGTTGCGCTCGGGAGTTGCCCTGGAGCGTGGGGTAATTACTGCCTCCGGGACTGCGGACTGTGGGCAAAACAGCAAACAGCACGCCATCAGCGGCCGCTATGAGGTGGACCTGCGGGGATAACGCCGCAGCCGAGCGCGCAGCCCGAGTAAGCGCGATCTGCTTTGAAATGCAAATTGGCTGCCGACGAGGTTCCCTCTGGACGTCATTTTGTTTCTTCCTCTTTACATTTGCTTTTCCCATGGGACTTGGTTGTTGTCCACAGCATCTCACGACATCTTACGTCACTTATCGCACACACACACCATGACACAGGAAAGCCCACAAGCGCCGGCGCGCATCGACGAGGAGACGCCGCTGCTCGGCCCCGAGACCGGCGACGGCGCGATAAGAGCGGACAATAACGGCAACGCCCCGGCCAAGGACGACGACGTTATTGGTGACGCCCCGCCACCACAGCCCCGGCCTACGAGCTGGTACGTGTGGCGGGCGGTCTCGACGCTGGCGGCGGCGTTGATCCTCTTTGTCTTTATCAAGGGCTGGGTCGATGCCGGCGGCGACGTCGACTTCGACCTCAAGGATGCGCTCAAAAAGGCGTTGGGGAGTGGGGTCAGCGGCGCGGCGGCCATGGTGCTGCAGGTGCTGCTGCTGATGCCGCTGCGGACGATCATGAACTACCAGTACCGCTACGGGCACTCGTTTACCGACGCGACGGCCATTCTGTACCGCGAGCGTGGCTTCGGACGGTACTACGACGGCCTCGGGGCGGCCCTCGTCCAGGGACCCATCTCCCGGTTCGGCGACACGGCGGCCAACGCCGGCATCCTGGCGCTGCTGCACTCCAACTCGTACCTCAAGGACCTGCCGTCTCTGATCCAGACGATTTTTGTGTCCTTGTGCGCCGCCTCGTTCCGCATCATCCTCACGCCCATCGACACCGTCAAGACCACGCTCCAGGCCCAGGGCCCGCGCGGCACCGCGCTCCTGCGCCAGCGCATCAAGACCAACGGCATCGGCAGCCTGTGGTGGGGCGCCTTGGCCACGGCCGCCGCGACCTTTGCCGGCAACTACCCCTGGTTTGCCACGTACAACCTGCTAACCGCCTGGCTGCCCGAGCCGGCGCGGCACCCGCTCACGGTGTGGCTGCTGCGGCTGGCGTTTATCGGCTTTGTGGCCTCCGTCGTGTCCGACACCGTGTCCAACTCGCTGCGTGTCGTCAAGACCTACCGCCAGGTCAACGACACCAAGGTGTCGTACGTCGAGGCGGCGGCATTGGTGGTGCAGGAAGATGGTCTGCTGGGGCTCTTCGGCCGCGGGCTCAAGACGCGCATTCTGTGCAACGGCCTACAGGGCCTCTTGTTTTCCATTCTGTGGAAACTGTTCCTGGATCTGTAAGTTGGTCTCAAGTCATTCTCAGTCGTGCTTATTGCATCTTTTCTCTTCATCTACTAACAGCTGCAGATGGGACAAGAAGACTGGATCGTAGGCTCCGGGAGCGATACGAGAATACGGATTTGTGCGAACATGCGGTTCCTCACAAATCCGCACCCTACACCCGTGAAGTCCCATACTGGGAGGATGAGGAAACAAAGAAGGGTAAACGAAGACGTGAGGGGGGCGACACATCGCGTCTTGACACGACGGACTGGGAGAGACCAAGACAGTCCCGGCGAAGACACTCAAGACACGCAAGACCAAGACACACAGCCATGCCAGCGGGTGCGGAACGACCGTGGAAGACATTGCGAAGCATGCTGCTGTTTGGAAGCGAGACATGCGTAACGGGTTGCAGGGGTTGACCTAGACCTGGATCTGGACTGGACAGCGAGACAGAGCGTTTACAAAGTAGGGAAGTAGAAGGACGATCATGCCTATTTTTGGGAGGCATTCGGGGCCGCCGTTTTGAGCTGGTAATCGTTGGAATCAGCCGGTCCGACGACGTTGATACCTCGATACGACATTACGAACAATTGATTTTGGAAAATGAATGCAAGTAAGGAATCACAATTGTGATAGGTCAGGAGTGATTGTGTATTGGCTGTGATGTGCGTGATAAGAAAATTCCAGACCTAAGAGACGGGACTCCGGAGCACACCAAGAGTGACACGGTTAACGAATATGGCACGATGTGTCGGGCGGGCTTCCGCGTATCGGCGAATCGGAGCAACAGCCAGCCTAGTGGCGGCTATGCGAGGCAAGGGGAATCTCGGGGGAGGCTAAGAGAGCTAGGAGAGCTCGGAGAGGCAAGCGAGAGAGAGCAAGAGGACAAGAGGAGTGAGAGGAGAGTAGGCGGGACCTCGGGCTGGACTGGTTTTGCTGTGCCTGTGAGACATATCATGCAGGCTATTGGAAAAAGAGGAAACAGGGCGGCGAGAAACGAAAGTACAACTAGTTGAACGGTAAACAGACACGCGAGGAAAAAATAAACGAAAACACAACGCAGGGTTGCCAAAATGCAAGTATTCAAGTTCATCCCTTGACAAGTGGGTCACGTCAAGCGAGAGTGCGAACCACTTGAACAAGTTTTCAAGAAGAAAAAAGGAAACAAATGTGAGCAAAAGAGAATAAATGGACAGAACATGGCATAAAAAGGAAAGTTTGAGACACAAAAAGAGGGTCGGCCATGATAAGTGCGGAAAGAAGTCGTATTTACAATAGAGGGGAGGGGAACAAGGAGACAGGATTGAGCAGGGGAAGGAGGAGAACAGGGCCCTAGGGAAGCAGGGGGTTGGCGCCGGCTGGCGGGCGGGGAGCGACAGGCTGCGGGTTATGGGGCAGGCCTTGTCCCTTCCCGCCAGGAAGCACATCCTTTTTGACACTTTTGACGTTTTTTACACCATTCTGCTGTTAGTCTCCCACGGAATGTAAGAACCAAGAAAACAAGTTGCTGATCATCTTGTTGCTTTTCTGACAAGAACCGAGAACCCGGTGGCGGAGACTATGCACAGGACCGTTGCACTAGGGCCACAAGGGCAGGGACAAGGTGGTGGTGTGAGCATTGGCATCTATCAAATCTATCAAAAAGGCAGAAAAGAGGGTTAAAAAGGAAAACATTGCAAAGCGGCCATTGTTCTCGGATAATACAATGATAGGGGCAACATTTGACGGGTGACGGGTGATGGGCTCGATGGGTAGATATGGGTTTCAACGAGAGCGAGGGGTAGAAGACGTCTATGTGGAGGAACGGGAGAGTGACCCGGAAAAGACGATGGAAACAGGATGATAGGGTAAAATTCATAGCAAGTGTGGCTTGTCACCCACATGCGAAAAGGAAATACGGGTGTAAGTGGCAGAAGAACATATGGGCAAAACGTAACTGAACGTCAAAAGGAACAAAAAGGGCAGGCCACAACAAAAGAAGGCAAAAAAGACGAGCCAAGGGCGAGAAAAGGACAGGGGAGATGTAAGGAGCAAGTAAACGTCGATAAAGTCGAGAAGCCGAGAACATGAGAAGCTCGCAGCTGTCGAGGCAAACGCGAGGTCTCGCAATAAAAGAGGGCAGGCTGGCGAGCTTGCGGCAAGGGATGGGTGGTCGTCCGAGACATTCGTGTCAGAAGCCAAGCTCTTCCAGGCGTTGGCTCTGGGCGAGCTTCTGGGCAAGCTGCCGGCTTATCCACTTTATGGACGAATATCAGAAAACACAAGAGGGGAAGAGACGATGCAAGCCTGCGGTGAAGGCATGGCATGCACATCGTATGGAGCAAATTATGGATACAGTTCGCCGGTGCAGCGGTAGTGCTGATCGCCGTTTCGCGCGAAGGGGCCTTGTCTTTCTGTTCGGAGACTGCGTTGCATTGGACAGGGCAGGCAAATCGAGAATTTGGGGACTCGGTGATGACATTCCGATGGGATAATTTACGTGATTTACGATGCATATGTACAAGGCCGAGCGAACATCGAACATCGCACCTGGAATAGGTAAGCTTCCGTAGGTCCTTCGAGTTTTATGATCGACGAGACAGAGGGAAAGACTGCGGGGAGGCAAAAACGACAAAACGATGGGATTTTGAGAATTCTGTTGGCCGCCCAGGCCATCGGCTCTCCGATTTAACTGGGCCCTTTTGCATCTTGTCCTCTTGGCCGGCAGCCCAGGTGAGCCAGACCCGACGAATATCGGCCACCAACTCTCTCTCTCCTTCTCGCTGTCCCGTACCGGGTCCCTCTTTTCTCCTCCCTTGCATGTGCAGCGTCCAGAGAGTCGAAGCTCCGTACGGAGTATGCACATTTGCATCACCACTCGGGTAGCGTCTGAGGAAGTGGCAAGTGCAGAACAAGTGCCAGGCAAGTGCAAAGCAAGTGAAGGCAAGTGCGCACACAATTTCTGTGCCCGTGCAGGCGGTTGTATGCACGCTCGGATGCAGGGAGGGCAACCTTTGGGTGTTTATGCCCTCGCGAGAGCGAAATGAAAAGTGATGCGAGAAAGTACGGACGGTGCGCGACAGGTGCGGCTAGCACAGCTCGCAAGAATGACACTCTCACTGACTGGTTCTCCTCTCGCGTCAAATCTCCGAATCTCATCACGGCCAATTCCCACCTCCTACCAAAAGGGACGCCCAGCCGCTTTTCAGTCCCCCTAGCACCCCCTGGCACCCAGTCAACCTCCCAGCCGCAGCCCTCACTCGGTCTCAATTGTGTGTTCCGCTTCAGCGTAGCGAGCACGACGCCCAGCTGGGGCGCTATTACCTTTTGGTCGGTAGTGCGTGATTTCATCCACTTGGACGAAGCTGAGCGTGAACGTGATGTGACGGGTGATACGTCGTAAATACTCCGTAATGATCTGGGCGATAACAGGAGCAGGAAGGGAAGATGGGAAAGGGGAGACCCGCAAAAGGCAAAATGGAGACCACCCACGACTTACTGCACTTGCACATACCGCACGATGACGCTTTGGCTCTGTGCAAAGGGCAAGCTATTTTTTGGGTTGGGAAAAAAGGGGGGGGGGGGGGGGGGTTCACTGGGCGATGTAAACAGATCGAGATGCAACGCCCGATTCCATCGACGGGGCCGTATCCACGCCGTGACTGTGTGTGCTTTGACTGCTTGTGTGTCGTTCGCCAAATGGCAATGAAAGGCCCCTATGGCTTGGCCTAGGAGTCTATGAAATCGATCCTGATTTTGATTTCCATCTTGCGGCTAACCAGGGGTTCGCGATGGCAGAGTTTGTTCTCAGGGTTCAGGCCAACGCGGCCATCCACGGTATTGACCAGGATGGCAGGCCCGGCGATGCCTACGGTGACCCCCATTGCTCCATTGCTGTACGGAGTATCCGCAAACGAAACTCTACTTCGTATCGAGTCTGTAACCGCAAAAAGGACTCTCTTTTTTATCGGGGGTCACAGCTCTAGTTCGCGATCCAAGCACAGCCGAGAGCTACACGAACCTTTGGCGCTCGTTTTTCGCCGTTTAACGTCTGAGCGCAGCGCTAGAACACTAGAACGCTCAAATACACGCCCGTTCCTGGATCTAACGCCCATTTCTTTGTTCTCTTTCAGCTATCAACGACCGTTTTTGAGGCTGGGGCCATTTTGGGGCACTTTGCCATGCACTTCTGGGCGCCCGGTTCCCACGATGCCCACTGAAAATCCAATAAAGGCAAATAGACCGGATCTGTCCTCCATGGATGTGCCCTGGAGGAATGGACAGTATCTTTGAATACGATGGGACCGTTCGTGATCATGTTTTCGAAAGTCTTTTGTTTCTGCACTTCGCTGCCAATGCCATCGTGGGACTTTGGGTATCGGAGTCGTTCGGAAGAGTTCAATCGTCTTGGTATGTCTCCGAGCAAGCGGTTACACGGTACGAGTACCTTGTTAACACTTTTATGTTACGATACGGAGTATTACTACGGTGTAAGGACCGCGTTTGCACCTCGTCCGACCGCCTTTTGGCGGTCGGACTAATAGGCGACGATAGGACATTTGTATAGTATTCTTGGGCCCCATTTGCCAAATCCCCCATCCAAAGAACATGTGCACGTTGCATTTCGTTGTACTTTGCCATTACCGGTCAGGCCACGAGGAGACGCCGGCTTAGTATGTGTAGTTGGGGGACGAGACAAAGAAGAGGCTGTCGAGGGCCACAAAGGAGAACGTGGCAGGCTCTGGCTGGGTCGTTTGTTCTGGCCGACCATGATAGACATCTTTGAGGTGATCAGCAGAGACAATAGAGGTGAGCTGCACAAGAAATCATCAGGACCATCGATCGTGGCCGCCGCGTGCACCCGTTTGTTTCGGGCTTGTAGACAAAGACAGACCACGCAGGTGGAAAAAGATGAGGAGAGAAGACAAAAAGAAGAAAGGATAGACAAAAAGAGAAGAAAGAAGACTGAAAGAAAGGGAGGACAGAGAGAATAGGGGCCAATGGCAACGAAACAGTCGCGTGGCGCGTGTTGTAGGTTGGTGATTGTGTCTCTGATTTCTCCCTCTACTTGCTTCTTTCTCGTATGGCCCTGGTCTGTGGAGTATTTGTATGGAATATTTGCTGTTGGGTTGTCCCTTCGGATTTCGCTTATTGGCTAAACAGTTGAAAAGCAAGACATCCTGGCTCGTGGCTGTGGAAAGGGAGAGACATATGAGAGGAAAAAGAAGAGGAGGAGCGAGGAGAAGCGGGACAAAACGTGTGGGGATCCGCATGGGAAAAGAAAAGCAAACGGGGCAAACTCGCAAAACGGCGAACGAGGGCGACCGAGACATTTTCACTTTCACAAGAGAAAAAAACAGATAAATCGATGAACCGGGCAGCCGACGAGAACACCAATTGCACCAACAAGATGAGAAATAAATGAGGCAATCAAGGTTCAGGAACTAAAATCACAAGAAAGCTGTCAAAAACCGGGTACCAGGTTGCTTTCTTGACACCCTCTTTTCCAAATGCAATCTTTTCTTTCCCACACCCTTCTCGCAAATTCTCCCATCCCAATTGTGCCTCGTTTGTCGTGCTCTCCCTCCTCGGCCGGCCCTGTCTCCGAGAACCATATTCCTCCGCCCCTGGATCAGAAATCAATCAGAATTCGCAAATGAACATCGCTTATGACAATCGTCGTTTGAAAACACACGCACAAAATTGATTCTCGTCCGAAACGACCCAAAAAATAAACGACCCGAGAGCCCCAAAAATCCGCTTTGGCACGATGTGCAGTGGGCACGGACACACGCCGCCGCTAAGAGACACCAAGAGAGCAAAAAGGGCCTAGCGAGGAGCAAAGGGTCGAGAGGCTTATGGACTTTGGAGGGTGTGGATGATGCGGGTGGGTGGGTGGGTCTGGAGCCTTTCAGCTGGCCTCAAGGGAAAAGGCGCAGAGTCTGGATGTTACGACGGACGGCCTGCAGTCATGTAAGTACTTTTGTCGTCCTCCCGCAGTAGCTCACGACGCTTGGCCAAGAAGCCAGCCTTCATTGGGTTGGCTGGGCGCACTGAAACGATACAGTTGTGGACGATCAACAGTGGACCATTTGTCTTGGGCTGGGCTGTTGGCCGAATCGGGACAGCGGGATCCAAGGCGCCAAAATGGAAAAAGGGGAGACAAATGCATTTTTTTGCATATGAGAAGAGATGGTTGAGAAGAGGGGAAGAGAGAACCTCTGTGAGTCCATGAAGGGGGGTCGGTCAACCCAGCAAACCAGCCGATGCTGCGCGCTCTGAGACATGGTGGAATATGTCCAATGTCCAGGATACTCGTAAAGAAACCGAGAAACCAAGGACGTCAATACACGAGCACGAGTCAATTTGCCCCGAACGCATTTTGATATCGACGGCGTCACATTCGCGGGCCAGCCCCCACGAGTCGTGGGAAGGATGAGAGGTGGCAGACATCAAGACCAGGAACAGGAAAACAAGGCGGTGGATGGCGTGATGGTGGTAAAGGGAAATCGAGGAGGATGGGACAACTCGATCACATAGGCAACTTTGTCCTCGGCGACAAAGAACAAGCACTGCTTGGCCGGTGGGCGGAGGATTCTTACAGACCCCGTGTGGGTGGTGTCACAGCGTAGCAGTTTGCGGAGGACGTTGTTTTTGCGTTGGGTTGGGCAGCGCACGGCCGATTTTTTGAATAGGTCGGCGAAGATATGCAAAACCGATAGGGTGGGAAGGGGAAAGGCACACGGAAAACGGCCAAAAAGCGACACAAAAAAAGGTACGAGATAATTACTCCGTAGATGCCTGTAAATTGGCGTCTATGAAAGTACGCGGCAGCTACGAGTGCAAGGGGAAAAGAGGAGCATAAATGCCCTCAGCTGCAAATGCATGTGCCAGAAGGGGCCATCACCGGACAAGGTGACGGCTGAACAGGCAGACGAAAACGAGATAACAGAAAAACGCCAACGGCCAACAGAAGAAGAGTGACCTGCCACACAAGATGGTGTATGGCACAAGACGTGATGCATTTGTGCAAGGGTGGCTGGCTGATTGCCTCGTTTCCTTCTACCATGGCGCCGCCCTCTTCTTTCTTTTTCCTGTCGATAAGACGGCCAGAAACGCGTGTAAAAATGCCTCCTCTTGACTGCCATATCCCCTCGTCCTACTCTCCGAATGCTCGGCCTTACTTTTCGCCTCTCATGCTATCCATCACCCATCTCGTCACCTTTTCACTCTTGTAACTTGACTTTCGACCTCGCTTCTTCGATTTCCATCACCCGATGTCATACACCATCAGCGAGTTGCGGTATTTCCACTTTCCCTATCCTATGGTCTTGTTGTATTATCGTGTTTTGGACAACCTCCGCGATAAAAAGAACGACAGCAACATAATACACCCAAGAAACTCCAAAAGCCAAAGTTAACGATGGATGTGACGGTCGATCTGCCGCACCCCTGCTCGTACCCCAACTCTGACCTTGCCTTGCTTCCGGTCCTGTATTTACGTCGAGCTTTGGCTGTATGCACAAAAAACGACATGGATTC
The DNA here is from genome assembly GCA_021397985.1 of Sporothrix dimorphospora. NCBI lineage: Eukaryota > Fungi > Ascomycota > Sordariomycetes > Ophiostomatales > Ophiostomataceae > Sporothrix > Sporothrix dimorphospora. The sequence continues at coordinate 144,234 of WOUA01000068.1, forward strand.
CTGCCCCGTAGCCGCTGATCGCTGCTGCCCAGCCGGTACCCGTTTCGTTTGCCTCTCTCTTTGATTTCTCTCGATTTCTTGCCCACTGCCATCCTTTTACCTTCTTTTCCCTCCTCTACCCTCCGATCGCCCAGCTGGCGGACGGAGTCCTGCAACCCATGCGGGTGTGAGCACACTTGCCCTGCATTCAGCGTTAGCCGCAGAGCCCAGGAGCACCGAATCTCCACTCGCCGCTCTCCCTCTCTCCTTACCTGCCTCCTTTTGCCTCTCTGTGTCTCTCTTTTGGTTTTGCTTCTTGCCTTTTCACACACACGACTGCACAGTGCCAGAGGCTAGTCCCACTTTCTTCCCAATTGTCTCGGTCTCGAGTCCCAAAAAAGACAGCAAATAGCAAGAGATATTATACCCCCTCCCCTGCCTGCCCACTTCTTGCACACCCCCCTCCCCCGCCCAACGTCGGTGTAAGTAAAGTACGAAGTACTCTTTTACGGAGTACGTTGCGCTTCAGGCACCCTCTCTAAATTAGCGGCATCGCCCATACCCAAGCTCAAGTCCCAAAAGCCAAAAGAGCTGTCCTATGCCACACAAAATCTTGGACGCGGCTGACGGAAGGGAAGCGCAAGAGGAGAAACTTGGAAAAAAGAGGGTGTCTTTTCCCTTGCCTCCTGTCTGTCAGGTTGTGGCTTGTCCCGTAGATTGTACTCCGTAGCCTCAAGCACCGAGCATGTGGAAAAGTGATGCTATCGGGGTTTTCTTTGTTTGTCTTAGCCCTGTCGGTTTCTCGACTGTATGGGCCCGACCTCAACACCCACAAGACCCATCCTTGACACCAACAAGACGTTCGTTCCGTCATGGTGCCGTGGGGAGGAGGGCGAGAACAGGGAGGGGAGGGTCCCGATGGTAAGAGTCCAGACGTAGGCACCATTTACTGTCTACGGGTAGTCCTTTTTTCCTTTACCTCGTCTTGAAAAAAGAAATCTTAGATCCATAGACAAACGTGCACCAGCGTTGCCGTCAGACGCGGCCGTTCTCATCGACCACCGCTCTGTCCACTTCTTATTTTCTCACTTTCCCCTTTCCATCCCCATGGCAGGTATTTGTTTATGTACGAGCGTGCCCGCCCTCTCCGGCCGTTGAAAGTCGATCTCGTTTCGTCTTTTCCTCTTTATCATTTCTTCTTATTCTTATATTCTTATGATCACGTATGATCACATCTGATCACGTCGACATCGACCTTCTATATTTATGCTGTCTGTTTTCTATCTACTAGCCTTCGACCAACAGGCATCGTGACAGGACACTACTACATTCTTTTTCTTTTTCTCCTTCCTTTCTTCTGTCTTTGTTTCCTTTCCTTTGGCTACTCTCAACCCCACGGACATGATTTGATCCCTGTCCAGCCTGTCTCTTTCCACTTATACTTGATACCCTCCACCCTACTGTCTTTCAACGTTTCCGGCTCCACGATTTTCTTTCTCTCTGTACCGTCTTTCACAACCCCCTCACATCGCCAGCCATGGCGACCCCTGAGCAGCTCCTCCAGGACTGGCAGGGCAAGATCGTCCCGCAGTCGTTCAACGGCGGCTTCGTCACGCTCAGTTATGTCGTCTCACTCATCGGCGCTGCATCCACCCTGGAGCTGATCAACCGGCGGACAGCCATCAAGGGCATTTTTAACCAGTACGCAAGCCGGCTCGGCCGCATTTTTCTTCATATTTTGCGATTTTACTGACCATCCAGTCTTCTCCTCGTCAGCTCCGCCATTACAATGGGCGGCATTGCCATTTGGTGCATGGTGAGTTTGTCTTGACGTTCGCTCCTTCTCCCGAATTCTTTTCCTAACGAACCTTCCTCACAGCACTACATAGGTAACCGCGCCATCGACATCGCCGGCGGCCAGCCCGAGCTACAGATCGCCTACTCCGGCGGCTTCACCGCGCTCTCCTTTTTCATGCCCATCCTCGTGCTGCTCGCCGCCTTCATCGCCACCGGCACCAACAACAGTGTCACATGGTGGCGTGTCACTGTTGGCGGCACCATGGCCGGCACCGCCATCTGCGGCATGCACTACATCGGCAACGCCTCCATCAGCAACTACGCCTGTCAATACAAAGTCGCCAACGTCGTCGGCTCGGCCGTCATTTCCGTCGTCGCAAGTATCGTCGCCCTCGCCCTCTTTTTCGTCTTTCGCTCATCCTGGACCACCTCCTGGTGGAAGCGCGGCATCTGCGCGGTCGTGCTGGCGGGTGCCGTCTCCGGTATGCATTGGTGCGCCTCCACCGGCACCAATTATCGCTTGCTCAAGCTCAACACGGGCAACAGCGACCTGTCGCGCATCGCCACGGTCGTCGTCGTGGTCTGCCTGTCGGTCGGCGCTTGTTTGATCATCGCCGCCATGGCCGTCACCACCAACCAGGTCATGAAGCGCTCCGCCCAAAAGGCGCAGCAGGTCGTGCTGGCTGTCGCTCTCTTTGACAAGCAGGGCCGCCTGCTCGTCAGCCCTGACGGTCTGCTGCCCTCCGAGAAAATTACCGAGACTTTTGTCGGCCGCTCGACGCACGAGGTGTTCACCGTGCAGCACCCGCTCTTCCAGTGGATGTTCCGCGCCTCGCGCAATTGGGGCAGCATCGAGCCCATTCTGGACGGCATGCACAACCACCTCGCCCACCTACCCAACATGAAGGGCGGCGGCGACGAGGCCGTCCGCGGCGGTCCGGCCGGCTCCGGCAGCAACAACACCGACGGCATCCAGCTCATCAGCGACCACGGCGAGCCCATTGAGAACTACGAGGCCGTGCTGTGCGAACTGTTTTGCACCGCTGCCGAGTCACTGTCCGCCAAGCTCAAGGTGCCTCTCGGCAACGTCGGCGTTCTGTGGGACGAGATCATGGCCACGGGCGACGGCGGCCGCGTGCCCGGCGGCAGCAACCGTAGCATCCGGCGTCGCCAGCTCAAGATTGAGAAAATTCTGCAAAACGGTGGCCTGGGTGGCAGCGGTGGTGGCGCCAGCGAGTTCCGCACCAACAAGGAGATTGCCAACATGGACAGCAGCGAGCTGGCCGAGATGGGTCTGAACCGCCAGGCAGCCGCCGCCGCTGCTGCTGCTCAAGATGCTGCTTCGGTCCGTGCGCCTGAGTATGGCCGCGGTTCTCTCATGTTCCTTGTCCGTTATGTCGAGAACGTACGCGAGCTGGGCGATCTCGAGGCTGCTGGTTACCGTTTTGCTGAGCTGCGCCACGTGTCCGGTATCATCGGTTCCAATATGCAGATCAAGTCGTGGAACATGGAATCTAAGCTGCGCGCCATGCAGACGTACGCCCGCGACAGCCCCATGCTCGAGCCCGGCGTCCATGTCGGTCTGTTTGCCGTGCGCGCCCGCGTCGGTGGTGTCGGTTTCGATGTGCTCGTCGACCGCGAAGCCCGTAACCTGCTTCCATCCGTGCCCATGCCCTTCGATGCGCTCGAGCCCTGGCAGCTGGCGTTTCTGCGACAGGTCGACAACATGACCCCGGACCGCGCCATCCGCCACATGGCCAACCTCAAAACTCTGTCGCCCAACGAGGCCTACTTTGCCTCGCAGCTCGTCGACGCCATCCAGGTCCTACGCAACGGCCTTGCCGACGCCGCCATCTTTAACGAATCCGTCCTGTCCGCCAAGGTCGTCGAGGTGCCCTGCCGCCGCAACGAGGACGGCAGCGGGCCCAACATGGCCGCCATGATCGCGCTGTGCGTCGTCGTCCCCATCCACCAGAACATCGTCAGCGAGTCCTGCGAGCTCGTGCCCCTCAGCTTCTTCAAGGTCCACCAGCTCGTGGATCGCGACTCCCATCACCACTTGGATTTCCTGCGCAGCATCCACCGCGACATCTTCCCCCTCATCAACGCCGTGCCCGCCCCGCCCAGGTCCCCAATGTCCGGCGGCGGCGGTAACGGCGGCAGCCGTCTGCAGAGCCTGTACTCGCCGCGCAGCGCACTGGGTCGCCTGGGCCGTCACGGCAAGCACGGTAGTCATGGTGGCGACAGCCGCAACCGCAGTGGTTCCGGCAATGCCCAGCGCAACTCCTCCCCACAAGGCTCCATCAAGGCGGGCTCGACGAAGGAGCTGTGGACCGGCGGCCGCCCGAGCTCCGACATGGGCACGCAGCCATCGACAGCCGACCTTCACGCCCTGGCCATGATGGACGACGTCACGGGCGGGCCCATGCAGTCGTCCTTTGGAGGAATTATGGTGTCGCAGGAGATTACCGTCGACGTGCACGCCACCGTCGGCAAGGGCGATTCGGAGGAGCAGGAGCAGCCACAACGGCAGCTTCAACAGCCGCAAGAGCAACCCGCCGAACGGCAACAACCCACATCAGACAACCATCAGCGCGAGCACTCGCCCAGAGGCGACAGCAATACCCAAGGCCCTAACTCGGAGCCCCAGCTGAAGCCTGCTGTGACAGTCACCGTTGCACCCATCCGCGTCATCCGCAGCCACCGCGAGGAGGCCACCCAGCAGCACAACATGGGCGTCGGTGTCGTTGTGGCCCGCGCTGTGGCCGACTCGGAGAGCGATACGCTGACGTTTGTCGACGAGCTGTTTGGCGTGTGCTTGTCACAACGGTAGAGAGAGTGATGAGAGAGCGAGGCGTCAAATGTACAAAATAGAATACCAAGTTGAATTTTATGAAGCGTTATCCATAGCTAAACAAAAGATTTGAAAACATTTAAAAAATATCAAAAAAGATAATCAAGTACTCCACACTATGTGAATGCCCAGATGTGTGAAAGGACTTACTGTGTTCTTCATGGCTGCGTGTCGTGTATACTTGTTCACCTGCAAGGTAGGCCATTTTTGCCATTGCCTTCGGAGCCGGCGCCGAGATACCGTATGGCGTAATATGCTCTTTGGCCCTTTCGTCCTTGTCGCTCAACGGCCCTCATTTTATCCATGACATGAAGGGTCCGTAATACAACCCCAGATAGCGTCAATGCCGCCACTGTTCTCGGGAGATGCTCAGCCGTCGCAGATGCGGTATGTTTGGCCAATGGCGCTGCTCATGTTGGACCAGCTCAGCCAGGTGTGTGTTAATTATTCCAGCCGCCCGGCGTTACCTCTTTCAGTCGACGTGGCTCCCTGAGATTCGTCTTTTCGAGTCCAGGAAACGAAATTTGATCATCAGGAAAGATGTGATGCTGTAAACAATGTCAAATTGCGCCTGCCAATCCATGTGTTGTGTAATACCCCAAAACGTCTCCCGATGACATTGTATATGTTCTTGCTTCTTTCTTCATTCGCCCAAAACGAACGTGCCATCCTCCCAGCCGAGCTTACTCCCTCTGCAGGACAACCAGAAGGCCCATAATGCCCAGCATCGCCGTCTTCAGCCACGGGTGTTCCGTCAGCAGGATCGTGACGTAGCCAACAAACGGCACAAACCCGATCACGCTGCCCACAATGTCCTTCCGCTCGAGGTAGTCCTGCCCGCGGGCGTATAGGTCGGTGTCGTCGGCCGCGTTGTTATCACCCTTGGTGAGGAGTTTTGCAGTGGGCCTAGACCAATTGTACGTTAGCAGGTCTGTCGTCAAATCCAAATTAAATGCGCCTCCACCACGTGTACATACCCCGTCCCAAACTTGCGTACGATCCGGTGGACTATCGGAATGTCTTTGCCGTTCACATTGTACACGACGACCTCGCCAACACCCGACTCCTGGAAGAGGTTGCGGTTCCAAAGCAGGAGGAGGTCGCCTCGTTGGAACGCCGGCTCCATTGAGCCCGAGAGGACGACGACGATCGGGGAGGACGAGTCAGTGGCCACACACAGGCCCTTCCAGATCTAGCAAGAAGAGTAGTAGTCAGTAAGTAGCCCAAGGAGATAGACGTCCAAGGAGGAATAGCCGAGAAGCGACGCACCATGAACGCTGTTGACAGGATCATGCCAAAGTTGAGCAGCTGCGTGGCAAGCTGCCGTGGGTTTCCCACGGCGGACAGCATCCTGTCGCAGAAAATGTGTCGAGGCGCACGGGTTGCAAGGAGGTTGGAGAGCTGCGCGGCGCTGGCGTCGGTATGGAGGTGTCGTTGCGGGATTGTCGAACGGAGGTCGAGGCGCGTCGTTCCAGCGACTTGATGTTCAGGAGACGTGTATTTTGCTGCTGGCTCTCAATCGGCCAAGCCATTTCGAGTCGGGACACCTTTCAACGAATGGCGAGTTTTCATTGGCCAGATCTCATGTTGCGCGCAAATTGTGGGTCCATATTCAACGCCCCACCAAGGGAAGCTCACCCCAGCTTTGACAGCGACAATTCACAGCTGTCTGAGAGAAGGCTCGATCGACAGAGCGAGGTCGCACCTTCCGTGCCTGCCACCTTCAGAATCTGGACCGGTCAAGTCTGGATGTGAAGTTTTGCATGAACGCAAAAACTGCAACCTCTTTGTCTTTGACTCAATAGCAACTTTGACCGACTTCACCTCCAGCCACTAACCAGGCGCTACACTGGTCAGGCACAACGACACGCGAGATGATGACGAAAGCTCCTGCGCAGAGAAATACACACGATGCCTTTCGCTGCATGTTGAAGGCGCCGACTCGGACACGTCAGTTCAGCCTTGTTGTTCAAGTCGCATGTGAACTACTTCAGCGAAATGACACAGACATCGTAGCTGGACCGATACGACCCCATGCACATGGCCAGCTGCGCGGCACGTGCAAACACGCTGTGGAGATGGTCTTCATCTACCAGGGCGGCCCGATCTCGAGGCCGGGCCGCAGCTTCACATTGCCACCCAAAGCCTGATCAGGCCATCTGATAATAAGTCGCATGTATCCATGGCCAGCCTCAATTCACAAGCTCCAGGATAACTCCAATGCGCTCGTCCAGACTCGTCATCCCATACAGACGTTTGAGTGTGCGGATATTCACGCTAGAACCAGGGATGCCCTGAGCCTTAAGCAAGCCTAATCCGCCAACGTGGAATAGATTTAACCTTATGGGATCCTCCGGGCGGATAGCGCATGTCCTCGACGCCATTGTCCACATCGCCGAACAATCACGATCCTCTGAAGCTGGCAGACGGCCACCCTTTACGCACAGCGAGCGCATTGGCCAGAATCAAGGCGCATCTGCAGCCAAGCCAGGCCGAACAGGGCAAAGGACAGCACAAGCTGCAGCGAGGCAGTGTTGTCTGGCTACTGCCATAGGCTCAGGACGTTGGCGATACGACGTGCAACTGGTCTGCAAGTCGTCGGGCCTCCGCCCTGGCCGTCACTTGCAACGCTGCAATTCGTGCCCGCATGCGGTGGCAAATGAAGTTCCAAGATATGATCACCAGGAAGCAATAGTGGCAGGCTGTTGACTGCTCAACTGACGAAAAGTTCTAGGAAGATACTGACTTGTTGCTGCAGCATCGGTGTCGGACAGGCAGAAAATCAAAAGATGTTTCCAAATGTCTGCACAATTCGGACGACAGCCTGCTCTGTTGCGCACATTCAGGCATCAACCTCTTTTACAGTCAAAATAACAGAGACCAATCCCCGCAGACAAGCGGCAGAAGCGTGTGGAAGGGTGCACCGGCCACCAACCTGTCGGTGCACGTCAACACTCGCTTCTGCCAAGGCAGACACACCCACGTTGCAGCGGGCTGTAGACACCCCAGCGCGCATCGCGATTCGCTCCCCGCCATAGACAATTGCAGCAATCACGGCCGAGGAAAAAAGCAGGGCTGTCCCACCAGCGCCAACCACACTCTTGGGGCGCCATATAAATATGCAGCCGCTCCTCTCCAAGACCTCCGGTCTTCTCTTTTCCCTTCCTTTCTCCCTCCCCCCCATCGCACGCAACCAAAAGGGCCGCAAAGGTAGAACATAGGATCATCTCCAGCCATTCGTTCAGGACAATCACCCTCTGAAGATCTTCCTACCCGGGCCCCTGTCAATCTTTTCTTTTTTGCTGTGCGTCACTTTCTTTTCGTTTGCTTTCTGCGTCTCTTTTCTCGCTTCCGTCGCTCTTTTTATTGTTTATTTTCCGCGATCCTTTCCCTGCGATTGTCACTCGCTTCTTTCTCGAACCAATCCCACGATCGTTTCAAAACAGACAACCACCGGCAACCCAGCACACTTTGTCAGCTATTCAGCAACCACGTTCTTTCCATTCCGACGACCATGTTCAGACGCGCATTCCGGCCCAACGCCACCTCGGCGGGGGAGTCGCAGCACCGCGTGGACAAGTCGGCGAGGCTGACGAAGCGGGGCGGTGGAAATGGGGCGGGAGGAGGAAGCTTCAGCGGGTCTTCCGCGCGGGAGGCCCAGAAGCTGTCGAGATTGCAGCGGTCGCTCTCTCAGGTCGGTGGTGATGTGCTGGCGGCGGGCGGCGGGTACCCCACCCCCGTCACGCCGTCGCCCATTGTCACGCTGACCGTCGGCCGTGAGGGGCGACTGTTTGCCGCGCACGAGGACGTTCTGTGCCAGAGCCCTTTCTTTGAGGCGCTCTGCCGTCGCAGTCCGCACATTGGTGCCGTGCAATCGGGATACAATGCCAGTCCGGATCCGTCCGGTGTCAACGGCAGGCGGATCGCGCTGCCGGACGAGGAGCCAGAAATCTTCTCTGCAGTGTTGGAGTACCTCTACAAGGGCGACTACTACCCCCGCTTGCTGCATAGCAAGCACCGCAACTCTTGGGAGCTCGAAGACTCAGCACCGCAGCAACACCATCGAGGGGCCACGCCGACGGCGTCCCCCGATTTGAACCACCTCTACGGAGGCGGTCGTACCCCAGGCGGCTCGCCATACACGGGCTCTGCCCCGTCGGTCGAGGCCACCGTGTACCTGTCGAGCGTGGGCCAGCACCTGCTCCGGGACACGGTCGTCTACTGTGCAGCGGAACGGTACGGGCTCGAGGAGCTCAAACGCCTCGCCCTGCGCAAGCAAGGCCTTCAGAGCGGTATCGATGTCGGCACCATTCTGCGGAGTGCCCAGTACTGCTACGCGCACACCCCCGACTCCGACAGCCGCCTGCGGGCACACTACTTGGCGCTGATCATCCGCTGCCGCAAGACCTTCAAGCGCAGCGGCACGATGCAGGCCGAGATGGAGAAGAGTGGAGAGGGCGGCAAGTTGTTCTTCGACCTGTTCGTCGCCATGTGCAACCACCTGGACGACGTCATTGACGCGTCAAACGCCCGGACGCCCAAGACGATCTGAACGGCGACACTTTCGGTTTTGCATGCACTGCAGCAAAATCTTTGGTTTTTCGAACTCATTCCAACTTTTTTGTTTCAACAATTTTTAACGACGACACGACAAATATTCCCCACAGGTTTCCAGCGTTCATTTTCTCTCCACGGCGTCTTTTTATCATTTGGTTTTTGATTTGATCAGATAAGCGGAAAAACACAAAAACAAAAGACAACATACACCAACAATGCAGTCGACAAGCAAACAAAAAAAGATGGTCCGGCATCGACCTATTTTCCGAATTCGCCGAAGGGCCGAAAGATTGTATTTTTGTGGGTTTGTTTCTCCAGCTTTTTTAATAAACGGTAAGATCCTGGCGGCTGGGACGAGGCCTTGACGGCTCTTTTGCGAACGGAGGATGTCAAGGGAGTGCGATTTTGCATTTCTCAGTTTGGGTTCGGTTTTGGGGTTCCGCACAGCCTTGGAGTTTATTCCCCTTTATTTGCTTTTTTTGCCAGCATCGAGCGGTTCCTTTATTGCGTCTCTGGAACGGCCTTGATTTTGCATTTGCTTTTCATTACTCACTCGCAATACTCCCGACAACGACCCTCCCTCTTCTGTGAAATTAACAACCCACCCTTTCCCGAAAATACGCGCATCGCCGAATGCTGGTTCGAAGACCTGAGTGGAGAAGACGAAAAGAAAACAAAGAACGGGCTTGTCATCAGATTGGAATCACCATTTGGGAGTCATGACTGTTTTACTACTGCTTTTGTCTTCACTTTCTGTTTTTGCAAGGTTGGCGCGACCGGTCTGATGGTTTTTTTGTCTTTTATTCTCTACTCCATTTCGTGTTTTCTTTCCATGCTGGTTTTGATTTTGTAATTTTATTAGGACGCGGTGTCCGTTGTTTCTTTCGAGTTGAGATGGTTTTTGACGGGGTGCGAGAAAGAGAGGGAGAGCAAAGGTCTCGGATTTGATTTCATTGCTGCGTGGGGGCTGTGTTGACATGCGGGTGCAAGACAAGGCTGCCCTTTTTGGGCAGTGGGAAGAGTTCAGACTGTCCCATCTCTCTATACACTTTCTTTGTTTTTGCATTTATTGTCCTCCTGCTTTTCCCTTCTTACCCTTCTAGCCACCCTACCCTCTTTGTTTTATTGCGGGAAGAGACACTGCTCACACATCTGCTCTCTCTCCTAGCCACGTCCTACCCGTTCTTTTGATCGGGTTGCCTCTCACTCTTTTTAACATTTTCCTTTGTGTTTTATCTCATCATAACATCTCCACAAAAAAGGCAAGAGCCACGAGGAATGGCGTCTGGACGAGGTCCTTGTCTGTTCTTATCCCGTCCTTGCTCCTCCTTTTGTTCTCTTTTCCCCATTACAAGTCTCTGTTGTCTTTTTGATTTTCTCCCTCGCCTTTGACGTTGGATCTGGTCGTCCTGCATTTGGTTGGCCTTGACGGTTGATTTCGTGTTTCTCTGGACATATCCACGGCAGGGGAGTTGGACAATTAAAAACGGCAGCAGAAGGCAGGGCGAGGCTCGACAAGAGGGCGGTCTGTTTTTCTTTCGTTGCAAGGCCGGGATGTTTCTTCTGCGAAGAGGGAGCGGCGAGGACTGGGAAGCACAATTTGTCTGCCCTTCCAGCATAATTTGCCTTGCCCACAGACGGCCAAAAATTGTTTATTATTTACTTCCTTAGACAATAGAACCCACTCTTCGCCAACTGTTGCTGCTTAATTGATTGTAAACTGACGTGACTACCACGAATGGTTGAATGAAAAATATACAAAGTTTTGGGTGAAAAACAAACGTCGCGGATAGGCCGCCAGACGGAAAGAAAGTATTGGTTACAGATGTGTCTTTATCATGTATTATTGTTTACACGAAATACACCTCTACTTCGCTCTTTTAACTCTATCGTAAATGGGTAGGGCATGATATTCACAGTCGTATATATATATTTATAAATATGCTCTTATCGCATCGATATTTCCCAGAAAAATGAAAGCAAAGCAAAACGAGAATTTATCATATATAAACTTTACTAAACTTTTTTTTTTAAAGCTACAGAAAAATTGTAAATCTATTTAGTGCAACCCCTCTACCCTTAAAATAGAGCATTTGCAGTAAATCCCAACAGCGCTGTGCCAAAACCATCAAATCCAGATCGTGGTAGAAGACGTCTCGATTGATGTGATCAATAAAAAGCGCCCAATAAAAACCTCTAAAAATGCGACTGGCTGAAATCGAACATCCGACCTTGTGGACGGTGCCAAGATGTCACGTGCTCGTCTCCCACCAAAAGTGCACCAAAACATGCATTGCCCCACTTATTTTGAGAGGAAACTTTAATTCTTTGCCTCTTCCCACTCGGCCACAAGGACATTTCCTGGCAAAAAGGTCCCGCCTTCTTCGTTCTCCGAAATTGTGGAAAATTCTCTCTTGCCCAACTCAACCACCACATCTCCCTTGCTTGCTCTGCTTCCTATTTCCCGAAAAAGGCAGCTCTTAGACGACAAACGCAAAATCAACAACTGACTGGAACGCTCTCATTCCAGATCGCGGACGATCGCGGGGGCGCGTTTTCACTTTTGATTACCGATAGGTGCCTGCTCAGAGGCAAGCGCCAACACTTCCGCGAAAAGCGAACAAAAAAAGAAACGGCTGCATTTAGCGGCCCTCGTCACTTTTTTTCGAGGCCGTCGACAGGCACTTCTCGATTTTATTCGTTCTCGACTATATCCTCTTTTCCTACGTCTCTCGGCCCCATACCACACACCATGATGACCCCTCTTACGACACTACCAAAGAAATTCTCGTCCGGGCACCAGATCCGACCTCGCGGCGCACAACGAGTCAACCCCATCAAAGCCATCCAGGACCGCGAATGGCGCCGCAAGCAACTCGCCGCAGCGGCGGCGGCGACCTCGAACTCCCGGGCGGGCAGCGTGGTTAGCGACGCCGGCTCACCAAAACCGACGGGGCCGACTGGCACGGGTGCGGCGGCCTCCTCGTCGCGGCTGCAGTGCCCCAACAAGGCCTGTAAGAACCCGAATGTCGTCGACGGCACCTGTCGGACATGTGGTCGTGTTGCAGACGACAGCAACATTGTGGCGGAGGTGTCCTTTGGCGAGAACGCACAGGGTGCGGCGGTCGTGCAGGGCAGCTTCTTGGGCGCGGACCAGGGCGGCATCCGGCCGATGGCGGGCATCGGGCACCGGCGTGTGGCGGGCAACGGCTCGGCCGAGGCGCGCGAGCGATCCCTGCGCGAGGCAAAGCTGTTGATGACGGGCTATGCCCACCAACTGCACATCCCCGACCACACGGTCAACGTGGGCTTCCAGTACTACAAGCTGGCGTCGAGCGCCAACTTTGTGCAGGGCCGCAAAATCCAGAACGTCGTTGCGGTCTGCCTGTACGCGGCGTGCCGTAAATCGACACACGCGAACCCCTGCAAGATCATGCTGATCGATCTGGCGGATCTGGTCAAGGAGGAGGTCTTTTTCCTGGGCCGCACGTTCAAGAAGCTGCTGCAGACCATCGAGGTGGCCGCGCGCGATGTGCAGCCGATCTACGTGGAGGACCTGATTTTCCGGTTCGCCTCCAAGCTCGAGTTCGACACCATGACCAACAAGGTCGCCGAGACGGCCGTGCGGCTGGTGCAGCGCATGGACCGCGACTGGATGGTCATGGGTCGGCGACCGGCGGGCATCTGCGGCGCCTGCCTGATCATGGCGGCACGCATCTTCAACTTCCGGCGTACGGTGCGCGAGGTGGTCTACATTGCCAAGGTTACAATGGCGACGCTGCAGATGCGGCTGGACGAGTTCAAGGAGCTGCCGTCGGCCAAGATGACGGTGGAGGAGTTTCTGGCACACGATTTCCTGACGGAGGAATACGACCCGCCGTCCATCTACAAGAAGTCGGACGAGTACCAGGCGAAGGTCAAGGAGAAGCGCGAGCTCCTAAAGCGCAAGCGCGGCGAATCGCGCGCGCCGGACGCTGGCGATCGGCAAGGCTCAATGATATCGGTGGCTAGCAGCAGCACAGCCGGCGACAACGCGGCAGCAACACAGCCACCAAAGATTGTCGATGCCGACGGGTTTGCAGTTCCGGCACTACCCCCACCAAAACAACTAAATCCACCGTCAGCACCAACACCACCAACACCATCTTCCGCCACGGACAACATCAATGAGGCCGAAGACGAAAACGACCAGCTCGCAGCCCTTGTTCAGCAATTTGGCGACGAAGACGACGACGACGACGACGCCGCCGAGGGTGGCAGCGCGGCCATGACGCCACTTTCCGACTCGGGCTCGCCGTTCCCAGGCTCCGACCTCAACGGCGAGGCACCGCGAAAGCGCAGGCGCGGACCACCCGACGGCTCGTCCTGTCGCACGCTGCCCGCCTCGTCTGGCGGCCGCGGCGGCCAAGACGATCCCGATTACGTTGACGATGCCTGGCGCGCCGACGAGGAGAACCTTGAGATGGAGATGACGGAGGCGATCAACTCGCCCGGCTGCATCGAGCACGCCCGCGCGTTTGCCAACGCCGAACAAGCGGCGCAGCGCATCATGATCGGCATGGGCCGCGCCCCCTCGAAACCCGCGTCGGCCGCAGCCAGCGAGGCGGGCACGCCCGCCCCGTCGGGTACGGACGAACCGCAAGAGCCACAAGCACCGGCCGTTTCGGACAGCCCCGAGGTTGAAGAGGACGAGTTTAAGGACGACCTCGAAGTCCAGTTCTGCCTCTTGTCCGAGGAGGAAGCGGCCGCCAAGGAGAAGATCTGGATGAACGAGAACCGGGCGTACCTACGCATGCGGCAAGAGAAGGAGTTTCGCGCCAAGATTGCAGCGGCCAACGGCTCTAAGAAGCAGACACGGCGGCGCCTCAAGAAGCCTAAGATCGGCGAGGGCCAGACGACGCCCGCCTCCACCCCCGGCGAGGCGGCCGTCGAGGCCATGGAGCGGCGCGGATTCTCGAAGCGGATCAACTACGACGCCATGCGCAAGATGCTGGACCGGCCAGCGAGCGGCCGTAGCCGGGCCGGGTCGGTGTCCATGTTCAGCAGCTACTCGCAGAGCCGGGCGGGCAGCTCGATTGGCAGCGTCGTGGGCGACGGCGACGAAGAGGAGGAGGAGGAGGAAGATGGCATGGCAAAGGGCGCTGCTGCGGGCAAAGGCACCGCCACCGGGGACGATTACGATGAAGACGACAACGAGGGCTACGAGGAGGAAGAGGAGGAGATTGACCCGTTCGCCGAAGACGACGGCGGCGAAGATGAGGATGAGGTGGAGGAAGAGGTCGAAGAGGACGAGTAGGGGAAGGAAGAATGGAATGTCTAGCCGTCTGTACACTATTGATATTATACCCCCCCTATCTTTTTTGGCGCCGGTCTGGAAAGAGGCCGCGTCCCCAGGCAGCACACCTGTATGATTGTTGTTCAACACAAGGACTATTATGATTTTATTACAAAGAAGACACCACGATTGACGTGATACACACTTGAACGAATTAAACGATCAGCAGCGACGTCGCATCGCAACCCCAAAATAATAGGCAAACTGCGTCTTACGTACCCCGTTGACGATGGTTGATGTTCTTTTAGCCGCCTGGCATTGTCCAGCAGAACGACATTAATGCTGACAATGTGCATACGCATTGGAGGAGAACGGCGGCCGTGATTAAGAGCAATAAGCATATGGGCCTCAAAAAGCTTAATTCAAGGCCGACGATAGCGCCCAAAGCAGCGCATCCCTCCGCGCGACGATTTAACGCCTGAACACACAAACGAGGTATTGATATTGCATGCGACCGCTCGACCAACCTCGCAGATTCGATTCTCCGCAAATGAGGCCGTTGTCGGGGATCGCAACGCTTTCCCCCGCCTCAACGTTCATGTTGCAGGGCATCCCTGCAACGATGGCCGAATTAGGGCTGGGCTGCTTGCCACTGACCCCGACTCGATCGCACGAGTGTGGCCGACCTTCCTCGAATGGCCGCCCAAATGCACCATGGAACACCACCACAGGCGCCTGCCAGGACGGGCCGCCGAGGCCGGGAAAGTGGCTATTTCGAGATGCGGGACGAGCAGACGCCAGCGGAGTCGTGATGGGAGGGCCGTCTTGCGCTGAGGCTTGTTTGGCATTGGGCACGTGAAGCGCTGAAAAAATAGACACATAAAAAATAGACACATCGCTGTTCTTTTTACCCCGACCGCCCCCACAGCCACCAGCATGCTGACAGGCCTGGGCAGGTTGGGCCAAGCCAGGCCAAGCCCGTCGGATTGACGCGCATCCGTTCCACGTGGGTCAACAACAGGGAAGCAATGCAGAATGGGACGCAACTAAGACATGAGGCGGAGGAAGAGGAAGAAGAAAAGGAAAAAGATGGACGACAAGAGACCAAAAAGAGACAAAAAAGAGACAAAAAAGAGACACACAATCTCAGATAGGAATGCGGCACAACAACAATTGCAGTCGCATCAAATGTCAATACAAAGAGTTTGACGGCGCTCTTTGCAGTGTCAACAGCAAACAGCAGAAAAGTAGCCCTCTGCTGCGTGACGCGGCCCTGTAATACGTCGGAAAACCAAACAAACAAACGGGAACGAAGCGGCGACTCGTATCGACGACGTGAGATCGTATGCGTGCATTGCCGCCAACTGTTGGCACTTGGTGTGGAGACGCCCTGTGGGCGATGCGGTGCGGCGGCCGTTCGGCCTTTCTGCAGTGGACTGGATGGAGACAGGCTAGGGGCAACTTGCGTTTAGTGGGTTGAGTGGCCAGGCCCTGCCAGGCCCTGCCCGGCCCATCCCAGTCCAGCCAACTTTTAGCGGCGCGACGTCGCCCGAACACGCGGCCTTGGTCGGCCGCTTTAAACCTGTTTAGACGAAACCCCAGCCAAAGGCAGCAGAGAAAACGAGAGAACGAGAAAAGGAGGAAGCGAGAAAGAGGAAAAAGAGAAAAAAAAACAGATACAGGCGAGATCGAAGAGGAGGGCCACTTTGTTCCTTTTGGGGTTCTTGTCGTTTTGTTGCCCTGTCGCTCCAGTCTGTCACTATACGGAGTACTTTCGCTTTGCGTATCTTTTCTTTTCTTTCTTTTCTTTCTTTCTTTCGTTTTCTGTTTGTCTTTTTTTTCTCACCAGCTCACTCCAGTCCCACGGTCGCATTTCGACGACCTGCCATTCGTTTAACCTGCGTCTCGATTCTCCCCCTGTTTATCTCTTGGCCTCCCCGGACATCTCTCACCAACCGCATGTGTCAGTCGCACCTGCCGCGTCAACTGTCTCAATGCTTGCCCTCCTGCGCGCCGGCCGACCACCGCTGATATGAGCCGCACCAAAGACGGCGGCGCCGCCGTCGAGGCCGCTGTTCTGGCCGAGGCAGGTGCAGGCGCAGCGAAAGTGCGCCGTGGCGAGCCGCCCGAAACAGCAGCTGCGACCGCGACCGCGACCGACACCAACCCACCGCAACTGCAACCGCAGCACGCGCCTGCCCTCGCCCCCCTCGCATCGGCCGCCGCAGCCGTCCGCCGCGCCTGGTGCTTTCTCGTCTTCGACCTGCTGCTGCGCGAAGTCATCCTGCACCCGTCCCCCGACGGCCGCCACATCCCCCTGCACCTCGCCGCCGACCCAGCGCGGCCGCCGCACCTCGTCGACGTGCGCCGCGGCCACGGCTACCTGTCCAACGCCATCCGCACGTCGCGCTACACCGTGCTCAACTTCGTCCCCAAGCAGATGATGTTCCAGTTCACGCGCGTCGGCAACTTTTACTTCTTGTGCGTCGGCATCCCCCAGACCATCCCCGGCATCAGCACCACCGGCAACTTTACGACCATCCTGCCGCTGCTCTTCTTTGTGCTCCTGACCGTCGTCAAGGAGGGCTACGACGACTACAAGCGCTACTGCCTCGACAAGGTCGAGAACGCCGGCCTGGCGACGGTCCTGCGACGAGTCAATGACGACGAGAACAGCGAGGACAACAACGACGATGCCGCGTTTAAGGCAAAGGCGGCCGCGTCTGCCGAGGCCGCAACCAAAACACGCCAACGCCGGCGCAAGCTTCTTTCCTCGCTTCCAGCCGTCGGCCCCTGGCTGGCCAAGCGCATCTTTCGCGAAGTGCCTCCCCGCGAAGACGGCCGTGTCCTCGGAGCCGTCTATGGCGAGGCCAGCTGCGGATTCCAGTGGAAGCATGTGCAGTGGCGTGACATTCGCGTGGGCGACCTGGTGCGCCTGTCCCGCGACGAGGAGGTGCCGGCCGATCTGCTGCTGCTGCACGCCGACGGCGAGGGCGGCCTGGCCTACGTCGAGACCATGGCCCTCGACGGCGAGACGAACCTCAAGAGCAAGCAGGTGCCAGCGCCACTGGCCGGCGGGCGGTGTGCGACGATCGAGGGGCTGGTCAATACGCAGGCCGAGCTCGTCGTCGAGGACCCGAATCCGGACTTGTACCGCTTCGATGGCCGAATCATGACGACCGACCCCGACGACGACGAGCCTCCCGCCCCCCTTCCGTTGACGCTCGCCGAAGTCATCTACCGTGGCAGCACCCTGCGCAACACGCCCTGCGCCGTCGGCCTCGTCCTCAACACCGGCGAGGAGTGCAAGAGCCGCATGAACGCCAACCGCCACCCGCGCGCCAAGAAGCCCGCCCTCGAGCGCGTCACCAACGGCATCGTGCTGCTGCTCGCCGCCTTTGTCGTGCTGCTGGCCGCCGGCTGCTCCACCGGCTACTACCTGTGGCACCGCGCCGTCGAGCGCCATTCGTGGTACATTAGTATGGTGGGCGTGCCCGCCGAGGAGATCATCCTGGGCTTCGCCATCCAGTTCAACAATGTCATCCCGCTGGCGCTGTACGTCAGTCTCGAGATTGTCAAGCTGGGCCAGATGTTGCTCGTCAACGCCGACCGCGCCATGTACGACAGCACGTCGGACACGCCCGCCCGCTGCAACACCAACACGATCCTCGAGAACCTCGGCCAGATCGGCTACGTGTTCTCCGACAAGACGGGCACGCTGACGGAGAACGTGATGCAGTTCCGCAAGATGAGCGTGGCCGGCACGTCCTGGCTGCACGAGTCCAACATTAGCGTGGAAGAGAGGGAGGGGGCAGGGGAGGCCGAGGCCGACCACGAGGAAGGAGAGGGCGGCGTGGTCGCTGCGTCTCCCCGTCCGTCGCTCTATGCTTCGCCCCGATCATCTCCGCGGCCGTCACCTCGCCCGTCAACCGATGGCCGCCCTGCTGGCCCGGCCATGACGCCATCGCAGTTCCTGGCACCGCCTGCCGAGGCCGCGAGCCAGTTGCGCCGCATCTCCGCCGAGTCGAACCGCCGCTCGTCGTCCCACTGGCGATCCTCAGCCCGGCCGGACCACATACAGCCAGAACTGACGACGGTCGACCTCCTCGAGTACGTCCGACTCCGGCCATCGGCACCCTTCTCTGCCAAGGTCGTTACCTACATCCTCGCCTTGGCCCTGTGCCACACGTGTCTCCCAGAACTCAAGGACGGCAAAGTTGTTGGCTTCCAGGCCTCGTCGCCCGACGAACTGGCCCTTGTCCGCGCTGCCGAAGAGCTAGGCTTCCTCGTCGTCCGCAAGACGGCCTCGTCCACCACCCTGCGCTTCACGTACAACCCGCAGGCAGCAGACAGTGCGGAGACTCAGACTCCCCACGAAGAAACGTACGAGGTGGTTGATGTCATCGAGTTTAGCAGCCAGCGCAAGCGCATGTCCATTGTCGTGCGCCGCCCCGATCGCCGCCTGTGGCTCATTTGCAAGGGCGCCGACTCCATGGTGCTGCCGCGTCTGACCATGGCACCCCTGGCCCTGCAGCGTGCGCAAAACGTGCGCCAGAGTGCCGACCTCGAGCGCGCGCTGCTGCGCAAGAGCGAGCAATTCGAGCCGCGCAACAGCTTTGGCGGGCCGGCCAGCGTGACCATCCGGCGGAGCATTGGCGGAAGCGTCCACCGGGACAAGCTCGGCGGTGTAGGCGGAGGCGAGAAAGACAAGTCCGTCGGATTCAAGAACCTCACCATTACGACACTTGGCACTAGCGCTCGGAACAGCATCGACCGCAGCCGCTCCTTCGACATCCAGAGGACAGCACGCCGATCCATGGATGCCTTTCGGCTTCGGCCCTCCATCGGCCACCGCACGCCGTCCTTTGAGGTGCGCTCACCCGCCGTGACAGCCATCGCGGACGCAGACGCTCTCCGACGGTCGAGCACATCGGGCGTACGCCCTTCCCGTCGTCTGCTCTCGCCCACGTCGCCGCATGCGCCTAGCCCACTCCACACCAGCGTGGCGCCCCTCCCTGACAAATTTACGTTCCTCGAAACGCCTGCCTTCCTCGAGGCCCTCGACGACGAAAGCAGCACGTTTGACCAGTGCTTCCGCCACATGGATGATTTCGCCGCCGAGGGCCTGCGCACGCTCCTGTTTGCGCACCGCCTCGTGCCCGACGCCGAGTATGCTGCCTGGAAGGCCAGCTACCTCAAGGCGGCCACCAGCCTCGACGACCGGCAGGCGCGCATCGAGGCCGTCGCCGAGACCATTGAACAGAACCTGCAGCTGATCGGCGCGTCCGCCATCGAAGACAAGCTGCAGGCCGGCGTGCCCGAGACCATGGACACGCTGCGTCGCGCCAACATCAAGATCTGGATGCTGACGGGCGACAAGCGCGAGACGGCCATCAACATTGCGCACGCCGCGCGGCTGTGCCGACCGAGCTCGGCCATCTACGTGCTGGATGCGAGCAAGGGTGACCTGGCGGGCCAGCTGCTGCACGTGGCCGAGAGCCTGGGGCTGCCCGAGGCTGACATGGCAACCGCTATGATTGCAGCGGGTCAGGCCGTACCCACGACCGTAATGGGCCGCATCGGCCGCGTCCTCCGGAAAGTGGTTCGGATGCCGTTCTCGTCCGGCCAGACGTTGCCGTCGCTTGCAAGCGAGCGGCAGCAGCAGCGCCAGCGTGGTCACACGGTCGTCGTCATCGACGGCCACACCTTGGGTGTCATCGAGGCCGCGAAGAAGAGGCGCAAGAAGGAGGCCAAGCAGCCCGCTTCAAAAGCCCAAGCCCAAGCCCAAGCCCAAGCGGCCGCCTCTGCCAACCACCTGCACGCTTTCAACGGCGCGGATCCCGACCTGAATAGCCTGTTTTACAGCATCATCCCATCGGTCGACTCAGTCATCTGCTGCCGCGCCTCGCCTGCGCAAAAGGCCCTGCTCGTGCGCAGCATCCGCCACGGCCCGCTCAAGAAGAACCACCCCGGTCTGACGCTTGCGATTGGCGATGGCGCCAACGACCTGGCCATGCTGGCCGAGGCGCACGTCGGCATCGGCGTGTCGGGCAAAGAGGGTTTGCAGGCCGCGCGCGTCGCCGACTACAGCATTGCGCAGTTCCGCTTTTTGGCGCGCTTGCTGCTCGTGCACGGCCGCTGGAACTACGTGCGCACGGCGCAGTTCATCCTGTCGACGTTCTACAAGGAAATGTTCTTCTACACGCCGGCGGCCGCCTACCAGTGGTACTGCGGCTACACGGGCACCTCCGTCTACGAGAGCTGGAGTCTGACGGTGCTCAACACACTCTTTACGAGCCTGTGCGTGATCGTGCCGGGCATATTTGAGCAGGACCTGAGCGCGGCTGTGCTCATGGCGGTGCCGGAGCTGTACGCGTACGGCCAGCAGGGCCAGGGCCTGAGCCCGCAACGGTACGGCAGCTGGATGCTGGCGGCCATGGCGCAGGGCGCGCTCGTGTGGTTTGTATGCTGGGCGGGCTACGGTGCGTTTGCCGACGGGCACGACCCGAATCTGTTTGCCCTGGGCAACCTGGTCTTCTCCGTCTGCATCATGTGGACCAACATCAAGCTATTGTAAGCCCTCTTCTCCTTGATAAATTGAATTTCATGACGCCCACTAACAGTTTAGCATCCTCATCACGCACTACAAGACGGCCGTTGTGCTGGCTGCCTTCGGCATCACCGTCGGCGGCTGGTGGCTATGGTGCGTGTTCCTGGCCTTGGCCTACACGCCCGGCCCCTCGCCCTACGATGTCCGCGGCGGCCTTTTTACGGGCTACGGGCGCAACCTTTCGTGGTGGACGACGCTGTTGGTCGCAGTGACGGTGTTGATGGTCATGGAGCTTGGCTACCGTGCCGTCAAGCGCAACCTGGCCATTGCCGGGCTCTGGGGCCGTCCAGCGGCGCCACCTCGTGGGCCCGCAGCAAAGAGGCGTGCGTGCGGCGTGGGGTCAATTACGACAGCGCTGCGCCGCCTGCTGCCGTTCGGTGCCCGCGCGACACAGGGTGTAGCAGGCACGACGGTAGCCCAGTGCAGCCGCGACAATGCCGACGCATTTGACGCGTACGACGACGATGACGCGTACGACGACGAGGACGAAGACGAGAGCCACCGGGACGGAGAGGATGAGATCGAGATGCCGGCCGACCGGATGCACGTGGGTCTCTGGCAGGAAATCGAAAAGGACCCCGAGGTGCGGGCGCGGCTGGAGCTGATGAACAGCACCGAAGACCAGTGGAGTTAAAGGAGGAAGAAGAGGAGGCGTTTGCTATTTCATTTCTTTTTGGAAAGATACCCCATTTCACATTTGTCATAGACGCAGTAGATCAAGTTTAAATAGGACTTTGGAAATCTAAGTTGATGAGTTGTATTTGAGGATAACGTCCCTTTGTCGTCCCCTTGAAGTAAATGCAGAATAAAATGCAGCGTTAACAGAGCTGCTTCTTCCTTCTTGGTCTTTCGCATCCTTCCCTTACCGACCCCACCCCCCCTCACGTATCTGCACCGTTCCCTGTCCCTGGACTCGGCCGACTCTCGCTCGGAATGCAGTTACCATTCACGCCGCCGTTGCCGATGCCAAATGCCGATGGCGGCTCCGCCGGATCGTGGCGGCAGTTGCCGTAGCCCACCACCGTGTTCCAGCCGGCGGTCGGGTGGAACAGCTGTGCCGACGACGCGTGGTGCGAGTCGCAGCACAGCAGCGACAGCCGGTCGGCCATCCAACCCACGTCGTAGCCGGTCATGGTCACGTTGGGGGCCAGCGGGTCATTGTCGTTGTTGCAGGCGTAGACGGCGGTGGTGTCGTAGCAGTACACGCGCTGGCAAGCACCGGCCTGTAGGGTGTAGGTAATGTTGACGACGCGCAGACTCTTGGCGCCGGCGCGGATGGTGGCAGGGATGCCAGTGTTGAAGACGCCGCAGTAGTAGGTGTACGGTCCGTCGAGGAGGGGTCCGCCGGGACCGTGACCGACGCTGGACGAGTTAAGGGGTCCCGGTGCAGGGAGGTCGCCAGACGGCGGGTCGATGGCCAATTGCCGGTGATGAAGGCCATGATGGTGGTTTTCGTGATGATTAGCTGTGTCTGAGAAGCCAAAGAGTCTCTTTACCGGCCCTGGCTGGTCGGCAAGTGGATGCGTGGATAAAACAGCTAAGCTAGTCGCCAGAACGGACAAAGCAACAATGGCCATTGCCAGGACTGAGATGAGAGCATGGTGATGCCGATGATAAAGTGTCATTTTTGTAATATTTATCGTGGTTTTCCCACTTGACCGCACTTCTTTGTCTCAAGTGCAAGTCACAGTTCCATGATGCACTGTGTGAAAAAGAGAATCAGGGTCTGCTCACTCAACAGCAGTGATGGACATGACACCAAAGTGAAAAAATGACCTTGTGAGCTGCGTCACGGTCTTCTGGGTGTGTAAGAGGGAAGCAGCTATTGTCTATTGAATGTCAGGTCACATGCTCGGGTAGGAAGCTCGCACAAAAGCACACTTGACGGGGCGCGCAGATAGTTCATGAACTCACAAAAGGTAGAGGTGGTGGATAGGCACCGGCATAAAATCCAGTTTCATAATTGAAGCTACGCAATATTTATTTAATTTTTATTACGACGGATTGCATACAGCTGTTTTCATTTTAAATAGAATTAGCAAGGAGGCTCAAGATTGTGCATTTCTTAAGGTGGTGATTTTGCCCATACTGTCCCACCTGTCACTGAAGGTGAGGACTGTTGATTGTACAAGAAAACGCTGCAACCTCTCATAAAAACTGACGACAAATACTAATTCCACGCGAGAATGCACACATTATGTAGCACAAAATTAAAGGAGACGCAAACTTTATCAAGACCCGTGTTGTACAAGAAAGGCACGTAAGTCGACGAATGTAATTTGACAGCAATGCAAATAGAAAGGCCCTGTCTTAATTCACTGAAAAATCAAAATGAGAGATTTTCTGTAATCTTGAATGGGTATAGGTGATTAAAATCTCAAGAAAGTCCGCCTTCTCTGACCACGTGTGTGGTATCCAACACTTCACACCTTTCCGACAACCATCGTCCCGCCGTGTGCCATTCTCTTCTCCATCTCCTCTCCATCACTACTCTTTCAAAAAAGCCGCCTCCGGCTCATGCTACACCCCTTACGCTGTTTTGGGCTCCTGGTCCGGAACCTCCTCGACCTGGGTGGCACCGACACCGGGCAGGGCACCGCCATGGGGCACGTTGATCTTGACATTACCGGCGGCGATCTCGCGCTCGAGGTCCTCGAGACGGCTGGACTTCTTGTATTTGCGCCAGGCGGGCAGACCCGAGTCAAAGACCTCGTCCATCTCCTCAAGAGTGTAGCCCTTGGTCTCGGGGGCGGTCAGCAGCATGTGTATGAAGGAGGCGCCGTTGAAGGCGGCAAAGATGTAGTACATCTTGTAGGAGATGTTCCACAGCAGAGGCGGCACGCCAAAGGCCAGGACCATGTTCCAGAACCAGTTGGAAGCTGTCGCCAGAGACACGGCCTTGGCGCGGATGCGTGACGGGTAGATCTCGGCCGGGTAGGTCCAGGAGGTGGGGCCCCAGGTCGTGGCAAAGGTAGCCACAAACAGGTACGAGCAAGCGACAATGGCCGTCGAGACGGGGCGGTTGTCGAGCACAATCCAGGTGATGTCGCTGTTTGTGGAGTTGCGGGTCTCGGCGGTGTTGGGCTGGCCGTAGTACTGCTGGAGGGCACCCGAGATAAACAGCCAAGTCATCATGAGGAACGCGCCCACGACCAGTGCGGGACGACGACCGATCTTGTCCAGGAAGAAGATGGCGGGAAGTGTCAGCACGACGTTGATCACGTACTGGATGGAGGCGGTGGTCAGCGGCGATGCAATGTTGGCACCCTCCATAATATAAACAATGTAATACATCATAATGTTCATGCCGCAAAGCTGCGACCACATCTGGATGCTCATGCCGAGCACGACGCGCTTGAACATGCGCGGCTCGACGAGCGCCTTGAAGCTCGACACGGCCTGCTCGCGCTCGAAGCGCAGCGCCTCCTCGATCTCTTGGTACTGCGCGAGAACATTGGGGTGGTTGACGTCGCCCTTGCCATGCAGGTGGGCCAAGACCTGGATGGCCTCCTCCCAGCGGTCCTTGGACGCCAGCCAGCGCGGGCTGTAGGGGAAGAAGTAGAGACCGGCAAAGAGAATCACGGCGGGCACAATCTGGATGCCCCACGGGATGCGGAAAGCCGCCGTCGGCTGGTTCGGGTCGTTGGGCCCGCCGCCGATGCCTTGGGCCGCGCCGTACTGGATGAAGAACTGAATCAAGATACCGATCGTGATGGCCCACTGCTGCAGCGACACGACGCGGCCACGGATCTCCTTGGGCGCGATCTCGGACTGGTAGACGGGGACAATGGACGAGGCGATGCCGACGCACAGACCAGCAATGACACGGCCGGCGCACAGCATGCCAATGTTCTGGGCGGCGCACTGGATGATGGAGCCCAGGATCCACAAAAGGCACGAGAACTGGATGGCGGCCTTGCGCGAGAAGCGGTCGGCGATGAAAGACGAGATGAGCGAGCCGGCCAGCGAGCCCGCGGGCATGGACGCCGTGATGGCGCCCTGGCGGTACGACAACGGGCTGTTAAAGTAGCGCTTATAGGCCTGCGTGCCGAGCACGCCGCTCATCGAGCTGATGTCGAAGCCAAAAAGGCCGCCGCCTGAACTGTCAGTGGGGATGTCTATGGCGGGCATGAGGAGAGGGAGGGTGAGTCTTACCAATGGCGGCGAAACCGCAAATGAAGTAGATGTTGCTCGCTTGATACATCTTGCGAGTGTAGGGCGTGTTGGCTGGTTGCGGGTTGGGGAGAGAAGATCAAGAGAAAAGATAAAAAGAAACAGGCCTTTCACGAGCACCGCACGGGACAGGAGGGGCATTAATATAGTAGAGCAGCAACAGGTAGATCCAGGTGAGGGGGTCGACCAGAAACCAGAGGAAGAAAAGTACAGAGGTACAGCCAAAAGAAGCTTGTACACACAGTTTCCCGAGAAGGAAGGCGGAGAAGGAAGAGAACGGGGAGGAAGAGGGGGAGAGGAGACCAGGAAAAGATCGACTAGGGTAGCCTCGGTGCACGGCCGTGCATCAAAGACTGGGAGACGCCAGACCAGCTTCCCGATTCTGTTGACGCGTGTTGGACGTGTGGGGAGGACTAATCCTACCTTGAGAGAGAGGCAAGTGGAAGAGGACTGAAGAGTGCTCTGCAGAAGGAGGCCATGGCCATGGGGTGACCGTGTGCTGGAGAACGCTCAGATGTACTTGTCAGTGGCGGTAGCTGTCCCGTTTCTGGATACATCCTTACCTGTCACGTATCTTCCCCATGTCCTCCCCAGAATTGATTATTGCTATCCACCCCCTCTTTAGTCCTCTGTAGTCCTTATTAACGCGTGTTGGAGAGGCAGTTGGGGAGGCAAGTGGAAGAGGACTGAAGAGGGGGTGGATAGCGATAATCAATTCTGGGGAGGACATGGGGAAGATACGTGACAGGTAAGGATGTATCCAGAAACGGGACAGCTACCGCCACTGACAAGTACATCTGAGCGTTCTCCAGCACACGGTCACCCCATGGCCATGGCCTCCTTCTGCAGAGCACACGGACGGGCCGAAAGCAAAGTCTCGTCTGCTTGACCAGAGACAAGATGGCGGGTTGGGGAGAAGTTCCCATATCATACGACAGGCCGCGATCAATGAGGTATTTGAAAGTCCCATCGGAGTGGGACAATCATATGGCACTTGCACACGGTACTGAGTAGAGCTGCTAAAGAACCAAAGGGAACCAAAGAGAATCTTGGAAATGGCCTCCTCAAACACACAAAGTACTCTGGGCGCCTATGATCCAACACCCTCTTGGACGGATCGTGCGAGTTGGCTTCTGTGACCTCAATTTGTATTTCGGCATATAGGCTGCAGGTAATGTTGTGCATCTGTTTCCATCCATTTTGTACTTTTTACTCGACCCTGGGCGTCTATTGGTCGAAATGCCGTGGTCACTGCTGTGCCACATCTCCGTACAGGTTCCTACATGGGATTTTGTGCGCACAGTAAAGGCAGTAGATCGTTTGTTGGCGGGCGTCTTATATGTCGTTTATACTAGCTTATGCCCACGTAGATTACTCCGTCCGCGTGCACGCACTATCCCGGCCAACATTTTTATTTTGTTTTACCTTTCCCCTCACTCTCCTCTTATTCCGCCCTTATTGCCGCCTATCTTCGAAGATCTCCCGCGGCGTAACTACACAGCATGCAGGAATTTGTACCTATGTACATTTTTATCTGTATCAACAGTTCATCTGCATACAATACTTGACCTTACTGTGTAGATCATGTTTGTTACAACCGATGCCCTCCCCCAATTGGCTCTTTTGCTATAATTACTGATGTGTGCTGTTTACTCTCCTGTCGGTCATTTGTTTCATTGTTACTGGTACATTTACTGGCACACCTCGGTCACGACCCATCACCACATCACTACTGCGCCCTTTATGTGAGGTGTACTAAAATGTCACCTTCTGCAACAGGCAACTGCGTGCCAAGGACAAACAAAATCTCGTAGCAGTAAATGGCGAGACAGAAAGATGCAAACAAGTGCGTATTTTCAAAGAGGCATACTCTTCCCGACGGATGTCGGAGACGAGAAAAGATAACATGGAGAAGCCGAGCAGACAAGGAGATGTATAAAAATGAAGCAGAAAACACGAGCCAGGGAATCGCAAATATCGACAAGACGAGGTCAAGAACAACGTCAATGGAAAAAATATCCTACACCTGGGGAACGAGGCCTTCCTTGCTCACAGTCCCGTTCGTAGCCCTGCCCTGGCAGGGAAGCCAAGCCCATTTCTTGCGGCAAGGCCAAGAGGGCTCGTCCAAGATGCTCGGTTGACTGGCTGGTGAAGGGGGTGATGGGCGGTTCGTCTGCAAGCCGCGGGGTCCTTGGCAGGTCGATGCGCCTACTTTTTGTCCATGCTCAATCTGCCCCATCGCCGCTTGTTTCTTCGTGTCCGAGACCCTACATTTCTGCAGAGTCGAAAAAGTCATCCTACGCGGTCGAAATGGTGGTGGGCGCCGGAGGCACTTGTGGCTTGGCCAGGTTGCGAGTGCCGATCATCGTGTGGTGAGGAAGCGTGAATGTGGCCCCCCGCTCTTGGCCTTTCCCGGGGGGG